>CM038678.1:310942873-311155125 GCA_021605205.1 Aegilops longissima
AGCGGTAGTCTTTGGGCTAGCGGGACTCCGGTGAACCGGGCTGTGCGGACTACTATCGCTCGAAGCACGAGACTACATTTCCCCATATGAGAGGCTGCCAAGGATAAACAACTAGTTTGTCGGATCCCTCATACCAAGCATTTCAATCATACCATAATATGCCCGATATGAGTAAATACAACAAGGCATCACAACAAAACTCTACAACTCAAGTACTTTATTTAAGAGGCTCAGAGAGCCATACATGCTATATTCATACAGGTAGGGGTCACATGACCCAACACTCAAGTCATACAATCATACAAGCACATGCGAAAACAAACTAGTCTGAGTCTGGACTCTAGAAAGAAAGAAAGCTTGTTGGAGCCTTTCTATCTACAATGGCCCTTCACAAGTCTTAGATAGCCACACAGGTGGCTAGTTCACTCGTCGAAGTCAACATCTACATAGAATCCGTCGGAGGGTAGTATAGTCCTCTGAAAAATATTGATTAAGCAAACATGAGTACAAAAGTACTCAGCAAGTCTTACTACAGAATCCTATCATACATGCACATTCTCAAGAAGGAGGTGGAGTTATTTGCAGACAAGCCAGCTTTGACTCTTGGCTAAGCTATCCTCGTAACACCACTTTGTAAAGCATTTTTCCGTTACAGGTCCACTAATCACCATCACAATACTCCACCGTGGATCCTCTCTCGTCATCCCGAGAGGCCCATCCACGATACTCACACTTATCTTGAGGCTTTTAGTAGTATCCATTTACTTGTCTATGAACTGATATAGGTAACCCGAAGTCCTTCTCCGTGGACACGGCTATTGAATAGATCATATTTAACCTGCGGGGGTGTACTTCTTCACGCGCTCTCACCACTTATAAATCGTTTACGACATGTACTCAACAACCTTCAGCGGAAGCCCAGCGTGGGTGTCGGCCACAGCCTACCTAAACACTCAAGTCCCTAGTCCGGGTTTATCGCCTATTAGGGTTCCATCCATGAGAGTCGGCGAGGTTTCCCATACAGCCCGAGCGATGTGTGTAGGGTTCCCGAGATATAAGCGGGCACTTTCGGTACACGACCCACAGTGCCTACCGCAACACAACCCACCCCTAAGGTCAGCGTTGCGTGCGGCCCCGACATGCTACAAACACGAAACTACTTGCAACTCCGGACTAAGAACAGGGGTGGTTAAGAAGCGAGAGGGTCCATTGGTTTGGGCCCAATGCGTGGTAGTAGCTAGTTCATGGATCACAAACACAGATCTCAGTTCTTAGGATCGGCTTCAATGAAACAACCCACCATGTACTCCTACATGGCCTCTCATCGATACCTTTACCAAATCGTGTTCAACACTTTCACTCTCGAACCAACACAACCTTTCACTCAATTTCATCATCCCGATGAGCGGACGACACAACTCTAAGCATAGCAAGCATAGCATGGTAGGAATCACAAACATGGCTCAATCAACTCCTACACATACTAGTGGGTTTCATCTAATTCTTGTGGCAATGACAGGTCATGCAAAGGAAGTGGGTTCAACTACCGCATCACACAACAGTTGAATCGCGTTGTCTTAATGCAGATAAGCGAGAAGCGAAGCGAGAACATGGGTTTGTATCGGAATGATCAATGAGTTGCTTGCACGATGGGCTGGGTGAAGAACGCCCTTGAGATGGGTAGTCGAGGTTATCTTGAGGCGAGAACCTATCATGAAAGCACACGAAATAAACACACAAGACAATATGCAACAATATGATGCATGCTATGACATGGCAATATGGATGTGTGTTGGCCTAATGCAAGTTGAAAGAATAGGGGATGAACTCATTTGAATCAAGGATTCAAATGATAGCTCATTGAGTTAGTCCTAATGGTGCAATATCTTATTCTGGTTATTCAGCATAGTTAACTTGTTTTAACATGCATGAAACCTGTACCAATGGATAGAGTGTATTTTTCTGATAATTTTCATATATAAATCTTTGCATTTGGAGTTATAGAATAAAAGTTATAAGCATTTGAAATTTGATTTATATTCGGAATTTATTATATCAAAATAAATCCAGAATTCATTTATTCGTCACCATGAGGTCAGCGTGGCGTCGAGGTCAGCAGGGTCGTCGAGGTCAAGCGACGATGGGACCCGCATGTCGATAGTTAGTTTAGCTAATTAATTTTAATTAGAACTAATCTAATTAGTTAACGAAGTCCACATCATTGACTCGAAGCGATCAGCAGGGCCCACCGATCGGTGGTCGATGGTCAACTTCATGGCGTCTAGCCGCCCGGCAAAACGGTAGCGGCGGGCAGAGTGCTTTTGCGTTCCGGCCACTAAATGGGCGTGAAGGCATCTCGTGGAGCTGGAGCGAACCGCGTCTATTGGTGGGGTTAGTTGGGGTCGGGGTGGCGGAGTTGGCACCGGCGACGAGTTTAGCGGCGGCCGGGGCTCGGGTGATGTCGGGCTTGTCGCTAGGGGCAAGGTGAGGCGTGTGGAGTGCAGAGTTAGACCCAGCGACACGGTGAGTCACGATGGACACGGTGGCGTGGCCGTTGGGTGGCGAACTTCGTCGGCGGCGAGCTCATGACGGTGCGTTCAGGCGAGCTTCGTGTGCTTGTTGTGGTGCGAGGAAGAGAGTGGAGAGGATGGGGAGGTAGCGGGCTCCTGGCGATCTCATAGAAACCTCGTCGAGTCGAGGATGAACGAGGCGGCGGCGGCGTCAAAGGATCTCCGGCGGTGGCGGGCGAAGCGAAGTCGATGCGGTGGCCGAGGCGAGCAAGTGCTCGGGGCTTGGCTTGTTCGGCGAAGTCGGCGGCAATGACGACGGACAAGGTCTCGTGGCGCGAGGGCAGCGGTGGCTATAGCTCTGACGGTGGAAGCGGCGGCAGTGGCGTCGGCCATGGCGAGGAAGCGAGGAGAGAGGCGAGGCGAATGGCGTGTCGAGGTCGAGGCGGCAGCGTGGAGCCGTCCGAGCAGCGGCGGGGCGTGAAGCGGGCGGCGACCAGCTGCGTGGCGCGCCAGAGCTCGCCGTCGGGCACCGGGCTGCCTACTGGCGAGCCAAGCAGCTCATTGGCCTGGCTCTTGGGCTGGGCAGCAGGTGGGCGAACGCAGCGTCGAGTAAGGTTTTTCCTTTTTAGTCTTTTCTAATTTTCTTGCAACTTTGTGGGGTTTTTAAAAATACCAAAACTGTTTTAAAATTCACCAAAATACTCCTGGTCACTTGTTGGAATATTCCCAACATGAAACATTTTGGTTTGACAATTTTTGAACATTTAAAATATTTTATATAATTAAAAAATGCTCAAGTTCAAAACTTGTGGATTAATCCTAGAACCCTTAGATGACCTAGAAAATGGTACACCTTCTTTGACATGGGTTACGAACCAAAGTAAAGAGGATGAACATTTTGAAGGGCATTTCAGTTCATTGAAATAAATTTTAGTAAACCCTAGTTGTTTTAAGGGGGGTGTTACAGGGTTTCTGCCTTCCCATTTCAAATTCAAATGGAATTTAAACATGATGCACACCCTAATGCATGGTCTAAGCGGGATGTGACAACTCACCCCCACTCAAAAGAATCTCGTCCGAGATTTAGGATCTATTGCGAAAAAGGTGGGATACTCAAGTCGAAGGCGATCCTCCCTTTCCCAAGTTGCTTCTTGCTCGGAATGGTTTGACCATTGAACCTTTAGAAACTTGATATTCGGCGTCGGTGATGCGCTCGGCTTGATCGAGATCTGAGCGGGATATTCTCGATAGGTGAGGTTATCTTGGAGATCAAGCGTTTAGTGGTCTACTCCACGGATAGGATCCGAGAAGCAACGCTGAGTTGGGAAGCGTGGAAGACATCATGGACTCGGAAGATCGGAGGTAGTTCAATTGGTAGGCAACTTCTCCTCGTTTGGCAAGAATGCGAAAGGGTCCAATGTAACGAGGAGCCAACTTGCCTTTGATACCGAAGCGATGGGTTCCCTTTAGAGGAGTAACCGAAGGTAAGCCTTCTCGCCAATTTCATAAGTCATGGGCTTATGCTTGCGGTCATATTGGCTCTTTTGGCGAGATTGGGCTGTTTTCAATTTCTCACGAATAACGAACCTGCTCTTACGCTTCTGAATCATGTCCGGGCCAAGAGTTGTCTCTCCCGGTTTCGACCAGATTAAGAAGCGTTCGACATTTCCGTCCATAAAGAACTTGAAAGGGCTTTGCCCAGGCTGGCTTGATAACTATTGTTATAAGCGAACTTCGGCGAATGGAAGGCATTTCTCCCAATTCATGCGAAAGAGATGTGAAGCTCGAAGCATATCCTCTAGGATTTGATTGACTCGTTCTACTTGACCACTTGATTGGGGATGGAAGCGGTGCTAAAGGAGAGCGGGTTCCCATAGCGTTTTGGAAATTTTCCCAAAATCGAGAGGTGAAGAGACTTCCACGGTCTGAGTTAATCTCTAATGGAATACCATGAAGAGACACTATTAGAGATGTACAAATCAGCTAGCTGGCTAGCGGTTATACTCTCCGAGCGGGTAGGAAGTGGGCTACTTTGGAAAGGCGATCAGCGACAACGAAGATAGCGTTATTCCCTCTCTTGGTCTGAAACCCGGTAATGAAATCCATACCGATTTTATCCCATTTCCATTCAGGAATTTCCAAAGGTTGAAGGGTACCAGCAGGCCGTTGATGCTCTGCTTTAACTTCGACGTCGACGTCGCAATTAGCAATGTATTGAGCGATTTCTCTCTTCATCCTAGTCCACCAAAACCTCGGCGTAGATCTTGATACATTTAGTACTACCGGGATGAATGGTGAGAGGAGAGTCATGAGCTTCCTTAAGGATCAATCGCCGTGGGTTGCGCACCTTAGGGACCACTAGGCGGTCTCCAAAGAACACGACACCTTGTTCATCAATGGAGAAACAATCTGCGACTCCTTTCTTGATGTTTCTCCTGATCACGGAGACTCCGGATCTACCTACGTGCTTTGATGATCTGATCCGTAAGGGTAGGTTTACGCCACCGGGGTGGAAGGAATCCTCGAGGAACAATGTGAAGATTAAACTACGAAATTCCTCGTGGAGAAATGGTTGACTTTGTTGTAACATCAGATTGTTACAATAAGATTTGCGACTTAGTCGTCGGCCATGACATTAGCTTTGCACAGGGTGTAGGATATTCCTAAGTCGAAATCTGTAATCAACTCGACCAACGTCTTTGCACGAGATTCAAATCCGGTTGGGTGAAGATATATTTCAGACTTTGGTGATCGGTGTAGATTTACATAGCGATTACCCGAAGATAATGTCGCCAGGTTTTGAGTGCATGAACCCTTCTGCAAGCTCTAGATCGTGTGTGGGGTAGTTATCCTCATGTGGGCCTTAGCTGTCAAAAGCGTAGGCAATCACATGACGATCTTGCATGAGTATGCAACCTAGTCCTTGTCGCGGCGTGCAATAGATAATAAAGTCCTTAGAAATCTGGTGGAACAAATGCGGGAGCGGATGTCGAGCGTCTTTTCGGTTCTGAAAGCTGATCTCGCCTTGTGGCGTCCATTCGAACTTTTATCTTTCTTGAGGAGTTCGGTTAGAGGTTTAGCAACTTTAGAAATTCTCGTGAAGCGGCGGCAATAGCTCGCTAATCAGAAACTCGAACTTGCTTGACCGATTCAGGTGGAGTCCAATCAGGGCGGCTTGAACTCGCTTCGGGATTGACAGCAATACCCTTACGGAGATTACATGTCCTAAATAGGTCACTACGGTAACCAGAATTCACATTAGAGAATTTGGCATAAAGGCGGTGCTCTCGAAGTTTCATCAATACTAGCCTTAGGTGTTGGCATGTTCTTCCTCATTCTTGGAGTAGATGAGTATATCATCGAGGTATACCACGACGAATTTATCCAAATACTCCATGAAGATTGAGTTCATTAACGAGAGAAAGTGGCTGGAGCATTGGTTAAACCTAAAGACATGACGGTGTACTCGTATTGGCCATAACGAGTAACAAAAGCCGTTTAGGGAATGTCCCGTTCTTGATTTTGATTTGATGGTAGCCCAACCTCAAATCCATCTTGGAAAAAGGCGAGGATCCAGCGAGCTGATCATACAGGTCGTTGATCTGGGAGCGGATACTTGTTCTTGATAGTGACCAAATTGACGGTCGGTAATCTACAACCATCCGATCCGTACCATCCTTCTTCTTGTGAAGAGGGCCGGGGCAAGCCCATGGAGATGAACTAGGGCGGATGAAACCTTTTGCAAGGACTCATCGAGTTGTTTCTTAAGTTCAGCTAGTTCTAGGGGTGCCATCTTATAAGGTCTTCTAGAGATTGGGGCGGTTAGGGAATAAGATCTATCACGAACTCGACATCCTGTCGGTGGAACACTGGCAGTTCTTCGGAAAGACATCCGGAAATCACGGACTACGGAATATCTTGAGATCGGAAGGGGTTGGCATTTAAGGAGTAAAGTGGCGCTTAGACACTCGGGTTAAAACATTTCTGTTTTGCCGAAGGATGGGTAAGTTGAGCAGTTCTAGTAGAGCAATCAATCTTAGCGTAATGGGCTGACATCCGGTCCATACCCAAGATGATGTTTATGTCAGAGGACTTGAGAGCTATTAGAGATGCAAGAAAGACTAATCATCGACAAAATTTCATTCCATGACTTATTCTAGAGGTTTGCCATCTAGAACCAGGAGTTTAATTTCCATGGAGGTAGGCATGTCACGAGAATGTGGTGTTGTGCAATCGAGCATAGCTCTCGAAATAAATGAATGAGATGCTCGGTATCAAAAAGAACGAGTTGCGGATGGCAATTAACAAGAAGCGTCGAGGGCGGCGTTGGGATCCTCATAGGTTTCTTGGCGAGACATAGTTGACATGGCCACGGCGGTGGCAAGCTGGCTTAGCATAGGGCACCTTTCTGGCTGGCTTGCCGCGACCAGCAGACTTTCGGCTTGATTGGGGTTGTTACAGGGACACTCTCGGATATAGTGGCCCGTCTCTCCACACTTGAAGCAAGTTATCACATTTGGGCATGGAGCAGCATTAGCAGTTGGACCTCCATAAGTCTTGGGTGGAAAATCTGGCTGGTTGGGGCGGCGCCTCAAGGATGGCCTCGGGGTGAACACAGGTGGTAGAGCAGTGTTTGGAACCCAAACCGGCGCTTCGGGATCGAGCGGATGGCGATCGAGTCACGGATGTGCTTGCGTGAAGCCTCAAAATCAGTCTGCTTGATTTGGTGATAGCCTTATTGACTAGCTTTGGAAAGAGGTGCACTCATGCGAGCGGAGATCTCGGCGTAGCTCGGGGCTAAGTCCTTGCGGAACCTTGCCTGCTTCTTGGCATCGGTAGAAACTTCTTGGGAGCATAACGTGCTAACCTCCCAAATTCACGGTGTAGGCATCCTTTGTCGACCTACCTTGGGTGAAACTGCAGAATTCCTCACGTTTGCGGTCCATAAGACCTTACGGAATATGATGCTCACGGAGGCGGCATGAATTCATCCCAAGTTGTAACTTGTCCAGCGGACGCATAGCCTCATAATTTTCCCACGAGAGACTAGCGGGGCCTTCAAGATGATAGGCGGCAAAGGTAACCTTGTCGGCCTCAGCCACGTTAGCGGAGCGCAGCTTGTGGAGGATCTTGTGGAGCCAATCATCCGCGTCGAGAGGCTCGGCGGAACATTTAATTTTGGGGATATAGCTTGCGAAATCGTTGAGTGAAACCACATCGTTTCTTGGCTGGCGTCTGTGTTTTGTTCAATCCGCTCCAATAAGCGGTTGGTTTCGCGCTTATTGCGTTACGCTTCCGGCATCACCTCGGCCAAAGATGGCGGTTGCGGCGAGATCCACATTTACTGCTGCTGGCCTCTCCTGCTCGGAACAGCGGGAGTGTTGCAGTGTTGACCATCACGGAGACAAAGCAAAGGTTTAAACCAGGATGGCAGAATTTAACAAGGAAGTGCGGAAGGTAATGGACAGCATGGAATGCAAAGATGTTCATCCGTATGACATGGTAATATAAAACTGCCATATATATATATACCAGCGGTCATACACACCATTCATAGTTTAGTACAAGCTGACGGAGTACAACTATAAGGAAAGGCGTTACATCTCATGGAAGCATTCCAACTCCTATACATTATTTTCTACACTTAGGAGCGATACACACTAAGTCGTATTCCACAAGTCACGCAGGGCGGTGGAAATACAACTATTACCATACTAGAAATACTACTACTATCTCGAGGCAGCTCCATAGTAGTCCTCATAGAAGTCACCACCCAGACACAGAAGTGGAACATGATCGTCCAGGAAGCAGACAATCACAGTGGGGCACATGGACCATAAGGACTCGGATGTGGCCGTGGACCAACAAGCAGTGGCGAGCAGGCCCACGAGGAGGTGATGCCTCCAACCTCACGCCACTCCATAAAGTCTGGCAGACTTCGCCCGCACAGGTACAAGTCTCTCATGTCCATATATCCGGCTTGCACGGCGGTGCAAACCTAGTCGAGTAGCCCGGTGGTGAGCGGGCATTAAAAAGCTCCATCGCAAGGCCGGTTCTCACGATCCTTGTCCTCCGACAACTCGGTAGTAGTGCGAAGGTGAATCCTCATGGGATGCATCGCTGTACAAACCACGAAGGTAGCCATGCGCCCGAGGAGGATCTTGGCATGTAGCGAAATCGGTGTTGCTCAAAGAAAGCGATTACAGCTCGAATAATAGTCATCATGGAATAGGCTGCATCTTGCAGACATTCCAATAGTGATTCGAGCCCATAAGAACGATGAAGTGGCTCGATAGCTCGGGATAAGATGGATAAATCCGGACCGTGCATAGGTATTGGCTTTGATTGAAATCCTAAACTGCTCCTCGGCGGTATATTGAGGATACCATCGATAACGGACTCAATCATCACCCGAACCAACATTGCCGTGTGACCGCACACATCAATGCAGCGAATTGAGCGAACCACTTGGTTACGGGGCGGGTGGCCATCTGAAAGCACAGCCACAATGCAAAGGCATTAGAATTCTAGGGAAAATCGGGCAGCATAACATCATAAATGCTCAAAATCAGATTTGAGACATTCAAAATCAGATTGCAAAACCACTCAACAACATCATATCAAGGTTACGGTTCAAATGATAGCATACTAAAATTTAGTAGCCTTGAGCGAGGATGTAACCAACAATCCTATAAGTTACTACGGATTAGTAACACGTGAACACGATAGAGAGAGAGAGCCTAGTCCTAAACCCGTCGAATGAGAAGAGGATGACTCGGATCGGAGGGCATAAGGTAAAGGAGTAAAAAGAGCCTTCGTTCCTTCCACAATCAATTCCCTACATATAACTAAAGCATTTCTAGACTCAACTTGACCAGTTTGGCTTAGCGAACCTCACGAGCAGCCACTCTCGATACCAGCGCTGTCGGGACCCGATTCAAGTCACATCGACCTAGCTGGTAACACCTCATATCACTTTGCGGCCTCACATGCGGTATTCCCACGGTGTCGCCTTACCATGGCCGGGACCGTTTAGTCTTTTGGCTCACGTATATGATAGTGTCGCTAGCATCCACATGACAAAGAACCGGGCCGACATGGCTGATCGTGAACCCAAAGCGGCACTAACCTATGGGGACAGGCATACATGAATCACTTGAGCATGTCGGTCATCAGCGTATGAATTCGGGCTGTAGCAGGGCTATGAGGACTCCGGTATCCCGGGCTGTAGCGAGCTAAGCGGGACTCGAATATCACGCGTGACATTTCCCGAAGAACAGACATAAGGCGAAATGAATCACATGCCGGCCGGTCAAGTGTCCAGCGGTAGTCTTTGGGCTAGCGAGACTCCGGTGAACCGGGCTATAGCGGACTACTATCGCTCGAAGCACGAGACTACATTTCCCCATATGAGAGGCTGCCAAGGATAAACAACTAGTTTGTCGGATCCCTCATACCAAGCATTTCAATCATACATAATATGCCCGATATGAGTAAATACAACAAGGCATCACAACAAAACTCTACAACTCAAGTACTTTATTTAAGAGGCTCAGGAGCCATACATAACTATATTCATACGGTGGGGTCACATGACCCAACACTCAAATCATACAATCATACAAGCACATGCGGAAACAAACTAGTCTGATCTGGACTCTAGAAAGAAAGAAAGCTTGTTGGAGCCTTTCTATCTACAATGGCCCTTCACAAGTCTTAGATGCCACACGGGTGGCTAGTTCACTAAATCGAAGTCAACATCTACATAGAATCCGTCGGAGGGGGTAGTATAGTCCTCTGAAAAATATTGATTAAGCAAACATGAGTACAAAAGTACTCAGCAAGTCTTACCACAGAATCCTATCATACATGCACATTCTCAAGAAGGAGGTGGAGTTATTTGCAGCAAGCCAGCTTTGACTCTTGGCTAAGCTATCCTACGTAACACCACTTTGTAAAGCATTTTTCGTTACAGAGTCCACTAATCACCATCACAATACTCCACCGTGGATCCTCTCTCGTCATCCCGAGAGGGCCATCCACGATACTCACACTTATCTTGAGGCTTTTAGTAGTATCCATTTACTTGTCTATGAACTGATATAGGTAACCCGAAGTCCTTCTCCGTGGACACGGCTATTGAATAGATCATATTTAACCTGCGGGGTGTACTTCTTCACACGCTCTCACCACTTATCGTCGTTTACGACATGTACTCGGCAACCTTCAGCGGAAGCCCAGCGTGGGTGTCGGCCACAGCCTACCTAAACACTCAAGTCCCTAGTCGGGTTTATCGCCTATTCGGGTTCCATCCATGAGAGTCGGCGAGGTTTCCCATACAGCCCGAGCGATGTGTGCGGGGTTCCCGAGATACCAAGCGGGCACTTTCGGTACACAGACCCACGGTGCCTACCGCAACACAACCCACCCCTAAGGTCAGCGTTGCGTCGCGGCCCCACATGCTACAAACACGAAACTACTTGCAACTCCGGACTAAGAACAGGGGTGGTTAAGAAGCCGAGAGGTCCATTGGTTTCGGGCCCAATGCGTGGTAGTAGCTAGTTCATGGATCACAAACACAGATCTCAGTTCTTAGGATCGGCTTCAATGAAACAACCCACCATGTACTCCTACATGGCCTCTCATCGATACCTTTACCAAATCGTGTTCAACACTTTCACTCTCGAACCAACACAACCTTTCACTCCAGTTCATCATCCCGATGAGCCAGACGACACAACTCTAAGCATAGCAAGCATAGCATGGTAGGAATCACAAACATGGCTCAATCAACTCCTACACATACTAGTGGGTTTCATCTGAATTCTTGTGGCAATGACAGGTCATGCAAAGGAAGTGGGTTCAACTACCGCAGCACACAACAGTTGAATCGCGTTGTCTTAATGCATGAAGCGAGGCGAAGCGAGAACATGGGTTTGTATCGGAATGATCAATGAGTTGCTTGCACGATGGGCTGGGGTGAAGAACGCCCTTGGATGGGTAGTCGAGGTTATCTTGAGGCGAGAACCTATCATGAAAGCACACGAAATAAACACACAAGACAATATGCAACAATATGATGCATGCTATGACATGGCAATATGGATGTGTGTTGGCCTAATGCAAGTTGAAAGAGCGGGGATGAACTCATTTGAATCAAGGATTCAAATGATAGCTCATTGAGTTAGTCCTAATGGTGCAATATCTTATTCTGGTTATTCAGCATAGTTAACTTGTTTTAACATGCATGAAACCTGTACCAATGGATAGAGTGTATTTTTCTGATAATTTTCATATATAAATCTTTGCATTTGGAGTTATAGAATAAAAGTTATAAGCATTTGAAATTTGATTTATATTCGGAATTTATTATATCAAAATAAATCCAGAATTCATTTATTCTTGTCGGCATGAGGTCAGCGTGTGTCGAGGGGTCAGCAGGTCGTCCAGTCAAGCCGCAGTGGGACCCGCATGTCGATGATTAGTTTAGCTAATTAATTTTAATTAGAACTAATCTAATTAGTTAACGAGGGGTCCACATGTCATTGACTCGAAGCGATCAACAGGGCCCACCGATCAATGGTCGATGGTCAACTTCGCGGCGTCTAGCCTTGGCGAGCGAGCAGCAAGGAGCGAGTGCTTTTGCGTTCCGGCCACTAAATGGGCGCGGAAGGCATCTCGTGGGCTGAGAGCGAACGCGTCTATTGGTGGGGTTAGTTGGGGTCGGGGTGGCGGAGTTGGCACCGGCGACGAGTTTAGCGGCGGGGGGCTCGGGTGATGTCGGGCTTGTCGCTAGGGGCAAGGTGAGGCGTGTGGAGTGCAGAGTTAGACCCAGCGACACGGTGAGTCACGATGGACACGGTGGCGTGGCGTTGGGTGGCGAACTTCGTCGGCGGACGAGCTCCAGCGGCGATGCGTTCGAGCGAGCTCGTGTGCTCGTTGTGGTGCCAGAGAAGAGAGTGGAGAGGATGGGGAGGTAGCAGGGCTCACGGCGATCTCGTAGAAACCTCGTCGAAGTCGAGGATGAACGAGGCGGCGGCGATGTCAAAAGGATCTCCGGCGGTGGCGGGCGGGCGGGTCGATGCGGTGGCCAGGCGAGCAAGTGCTCGGGGCTTGGCTTGTTCGGCGAAGTCGACGGCAATGGCGACGGACAAGGTCTCGTGGCGGCGGGGGCGGCGGTGGCTACTGCTCTGACGGTGGAAGCGGCGGCAGTGGCGTCGGCCATGGCGAGGAAGCGAGGAGAGGCGGGGGGAATGGCGTGTCCGAGGTCGAGGCGACGGCGTGGAGGCCGTCGAGCAGCGAGGCGGCGAGGAGGTGAAGCGGTGGCGGCCAGCTGCATGGCGCGCCCAGAGCTTCGCCGTCGGGCACCGAGCTGCTGCTGGCGAGCCAAGCAGCTGTTGGCCTTGGCTCTTTGGGCTGGGCAGCAGGTGGGCGAACGCAGCGTCGAGTAAGGTTTTCCTTTTTAGTCTTTTCTAATTTTCCTGCAACTTTGTGGGGTTTTAAAAATACCAAAACTGTTTTAAAATTCACCAAAATGCTCTGGTCACTTGTTGGAATATTCCCAACATGAAACATTTTGGTTTGACAATTTTGAACATTTAAAATATTTTATATAATTAAAAATGCTCAAGTTCAAAACTTGTGGATTAATCCTAGAACCCTTAGATGACCTAGAAAATGGTACACCTTCTTTGACATGGGTTACGAACCAAAGTAAAGAGGATGAACATTTTGAAGGGCATTTCAGGTTCATTGAAATAAATTTTAGTAAACCCTAGTTGTTTTAAGGGGGGGGGGGTGTTCTGGGGTTTCCTGCCTTCCCCATTTCAAATTCAAATGGAATTTAAACATGATGCACACCCTAATGCATGGTCTAACTGGGATGTGACAACTGGCTGGAGAAGCACCTCACAAGGAGAAGGAAAAACTACCCCCAGGACAACAGTCGGGATTCTTCTTCTCTCATGTATGGTGCAGACTTTCTCCCTCACTCATTTGTTGACTATCATGTATGGAGCCTCGACAGACTTAAAGTCAACCCGAAATGTTGTTTAATTATCTTTCTAGAAAATCCAGGCTACTCGATATTTCCTACATATTCTAGCACAAGTCATGCCAACATTCACGGAAAAATCCGGCATGACCTTTGCTAAAAGAAGACATATCGAGTGCCTGAAATTTGCCAGAACAGAAATTAATCAACACTCCGGCAAAACATAGGCCACTCAGAGGTGTTACCTGCAAACATGGCCGGCCACTTGGGCAAGCACATATCTTATTTGAGAAACACACCATATGCATGTTTATATCTACATCATATGAGCATTCAAGCTTGATGGTCATTGCATTTCAATGGTTGAAAATATGAACAAAAACATTTCAAAATATCTTATAGGAGTCATATTGACATGGAGATTTGGCTGGTCTCACCTCAAAGTCGAAGGGGGTCAGTGACGGGGACGATGGCGGGGATGATGGAGGGGCTCCTTGATTTCTGCAAAAACAAAAACCCTATAAGCTATCAACTAATCAAATGTGTACGTCTTGCATAGTGCTCTCTAATTTGAGCATTCAAAATAGGAGTAGTTCTCCAATTTGAGCATTCAATAAGAAAAACTAAATCATAAAATAAATTAGTATTCAAATTAGCATGCATTCAATAAGCAAAACTAAATCATCTCTTGCATCCGTACATCATCGAATATTATCACTAATACATCTCGAATAGTATCATACATATAACATCACTAATAAAGCTAAAACCCTAGTGAGCAGCGGGTATCGGCGTGGCGGTGGACACCCAAAGAGAAGGAACCATCACAGGATCATAGCTCGGTGAGATCCACGAAGAACCTGCCGGTATTGTCGAACCTGCCCTCAATGCAATCATGTAGCGGCGGACATGCTCGTCCTCCTCGCCGACACGGTGATGTACCACCTCCGCGAGGGACGAAAGCCTCCGCACCGTCACTGGCCCACGCGACCACCACCAAAGAAGGTCCAGGTCAACGACGGGCTGGCTCCTCGACAAGCTATACCCCAGTAGCACCTCCAGTACTAGCCCGGCGGAGCCCAGTCCGGACATGGCCCCTCGATCAAGAAGGCCTCCTCCGCCGAGTCGGCAGCGAGGATCTTGGGATAAGCATCGTCGGCGTTGATGCGGGAATAATTGCTTTAACTAAGAAAATAACAACAAATGTGACATGTTCAAAATATGGCATGTCCACTTCAAAATGAATCAACCTAGAATTCATTAAATACACCTAAAATAAACTAGTTCTATTAATTTTCTTACTAAAAATAAACTAGTTCTATAGTAAAATTTTAATTAGATCATCAAATCTCATATACCTAAATTTTCTTACTAAAAATAAACTAGTTCTATTAATTCAACTAGTTCAACTAAGCACTTACAATAAATAAAAATAAACTAGTTCTTACTAAAAATAAACTAGTTAAACTAGTTCTATTAATTTTCTTACTAATTCTATTAAACACTTACTAAAAACAGTAAAAAACTACATTATACAAGAAAGGTAAAAAGAGTTTAGGGTTTAGGAGAGATGGAGGGAGGAGGGGTGGGAGGAGGGAGGAGGAGGAGGAGGCAATGGGATCGAGGAGGAGGAGGAGGAGGAGGGTGGGAGGAGGAGGAGAGAGGAGGAGGCGGTGGGAGGAGGCTGCGGCGGAGGCTTGGCGGAGGAGGAGGAGGAGGGTGGGAGGAGGAGGAGAGAGGAAGAGGGGGAGGGGCAGTGGGAGGAGGGCTGCCGGCGGATGGCTTGGCTGGAGGAGGAGGGATGAGGGCTCGATGGGAGGAGGAGGGAGGGGAGGAGGGATGGAGGGACTACCTCAGTGGAGGAGGAGCAGGAGTGTGACGCCCGGATAATCATGCTACAGTAATCTCACGTTAATGGTGCCACGTCTCCTCTGTCACTGTAGTTAATCTCGGGTTAATTCGAAACCGCTTCAAAATTCAAACTCAAATTAATGTCAACAATAAAAGTTTTCAAAAGTTGAAACAAAAATGTTAAATGGGTGCGGATATTACAAGGGTAATTATAATAAAGCAAACACATTTTATAAAATGCCTAAATGATTTAAAATGAAATAAAACAGAAAAGAAAATAGATAAAAGAAAATAAATTACAAAAAACAAAGAAAAGAAAAGCCCCGGCCCCTTGGGCTTGGCCCTGAGGCCGCCCGCCCAACCCACTTGGCCCAACCGGCCATGCCCCACCTCCTTATCCTCCCCCACTCCCGAACCCTAGCACTACCGTACACCACCCACTTCCCCCCGATCCCTTCCTGGATCGGGATCGAGCCCAACCGCCCCGATGATGGGTCGTCGTCGGCGTCGCTCATCGCCACCCCCCTGCCCGTCGCCCTTGGACCGCCATCGCCCCCACCCCCCGTCCTCCTCTGGACTCCGCCGCCCCGGCGACGCCAGGCACTCGCTGGACCTCGTCGGCGCCGCCCCTTCGTTACTCCCTTGCCGGATCTCGCGCCTCCCCGACGCCGCGACGCCGCCTGCTCGCGGAGAGCTCCCATGCCGTCCTGCCTCCCCGCCGTCCTCTACGTCATCGCCTCGTCCCCGTCACCCACCTCGAGCACCACTGCCCCGTGCCCTACAAATCCCGGTGAGGCCACAGCCTCGTCCTCCTCCTTTCCCGCCTCTGCTCGCACACAGACCCGCCTGTGCCGTCCATGACATCAGCATGACATCATGCTGATGTCATAAATCCATTTTCGATTTAATTTAAATAATTAATTAAATTCCAGAAATAAATAAAATCTTTAGAAAATCATATATTTTAATCCATAACTCGGATTAAATTATTTTCAACATGAAAGTTGCTCGAGCGGCGAGGCGCTTAGGATACTCGGCATGTTAAATCATACGCATCCCTAACCTATCAAACTACGCAACTTTCCCCTCGGTTCATTTGTCAAAAGCGTGAAACAAGGAATACTTTCCCGATGTTTCCCCCTTCACCGGTATCACCTCATACGCGTTAGGGCACGCCTAGCATCACATATTGCTTTGTCATGCATCGTTATGCATCTGTTTGCATTATATTCTTTGTTTCTTCCCCCTCTTCTTCCGTTGAACAAGAGACCGGCCTTGCTTTGGTGCCCGTCGACTCGTTGTTGTGACCCTCCTTCTTGCCGAGCAACCAGAAAGCCCCCTTTGATCACGGATATCGCCTACTCTTCTCTATACTGCTTGCATTAGAGTAGTGTAGCATGTTACCGCTTTCCGTTATTCCTATCCTGATGCATAGCCTGTCCTTGCTACTACTGTTGTTACCTTTACCTGCAATCCTACATACTTAGTATAGGATGCTAGTATTCTATTAGTGTCCCTACATTCTTGTCCGTCTGCTGTGCTATACTATCGGGCTGTGATCACTTGGGAGGTGATCACGGGTATATACTATATACTTTATACATGATACATGTGGTGACTAAAGTCGGGTCGGCTCGTGGAGCACCCGCGAGTGATTCACGGATTGGGGGCTGAAAGGACCCTTGTCCCAACGGCCCTCTGCGTGGATCTTTGTGGCGGAAGCGGCAGGCCGAGTTGAGACCGCCTAGGAGAGAGGTGGGCCTGGCCTGTTCGGCGTTCGCGGATACTGCAGCAATGAGATCTTGGTATTTGATCTGAGTGCGCTCTTGGCCTATCGCACTAACCAACTCGTGGGAGCAGATTATGGGCACTCGGCGTCGTGGTATCGGCCGAAGCCTTCGTGGCGTCGGCGGCGGCGCGGCGGATTGGAGCGTAAGCCTGCTCTTGTATTAAGGGGCTAGTTACGCTTTCAGCCGCCCTCATAGCGTGAAGGTGTGCTAAGGCGATGGGCCCGAACCCTGTCGCGCTTAGGTTTAGACCGGCGTCTTGACCTCCTGTTGGCCTAGGTGGGGCTGCGGCGTGTTGATCTTAGAGGCGGGCATGACCGAGGAAAGTGTGTCGGCCAAATGGGATCAAGCGTGTTGGGCTATGTGGTGCACCCTGCGTGAAGTTAATCTATTGAATAGCCGTGATCTTGATAACAGGGCGACTTGGAGTTGTACCTTGACCTTATGACAACTAGAACCGGATGCTTAATAAAACACACCCTTCCAAGTGCGGATACAACCGGTGATCCCTCTTTAATAGAGGCGACGAGGAGGGATCGCGGGTAGGATTATGCTCTGCGAATCTACTTGGAGGACTTCAATCTATTCTCTACTACATCTTTGCAAGGCGGAGGCTGCGAGCGTAGTCTTGACGGGATTAGTTATCCCCTCTTATTACGGCATTCTGCAGTTCAGGACCAGATATGGCCCTTTACATATACCCATGCATATGTAGTGTAGCTCCTTGCTTGCAGTACTTTGGATGAGTACTCACGGTTTCTTTCTCCCCTTTTCCCCCTTTCCTTTCTACCTGGTTGTCGCAGCCAGGATGCCGAACCCGGGCAGGCGCCACCGTCGGCGGCGACTCCTACTCTGTTGGAGGTGCCTACTACTACGTGCAGCCCGGCGGCGGCGACCGGGAGTAGTTTAGGAGGATCGAGGCGGGAGGCCTGCGCCTCTTTGATCTGTATCCCGGTTTGTGCTAGCCATCTTATGGCAACTTGTTTAACTTATATACGTACTCGGATATTGTTGCTTTAGTTGACTCGTCTATGATCGAGCACTTGAATTGAGCCCTCGAGGCCCCTGGCTTGTATTATGATGCTTGTATGACTTATTTTATTTTAGAGTTGTGTTGTGATATCTTCCCGTGAGTCCCTGATCTTGATCGTACATGTTTGCGTGTATGATTAGTGTACGATTGAATCGGGGGCATCACAAGGAGCGTCCGCGGCGGCGGGCGACGACGATGGTGGTCGGGGAACGACGGCGGCGGCGGACGACGGTTGTGCGGGGGAGAGTGAGTGGGAGGGAGAGTGAGAGGGTCGGCCCGCGGGGACGATAAGGTAGGGTTACTAGCAGCGCGGGTTGAAGAAAAGCGCTACTACTACTACAGAGCATAGCAGTAGCGCTGGATAAGGATACGTGATGCTGCTAAGTGGGGCTAGCCATGTGCGCCCAGTTCAAACTTAGCAGCAGCGTGTTTTGCTAACACACACTACTGCTAACAAGATAGCAGTAGCTTCTTTCACTAACACGCGCTACTACTAAATAGTAGTAGCGCTTCATTTTATCCAGCTCTACTGCTAAGATTCGGTGTATAAGGTTTTGCCTAGTAGTGTCAGGCAACACACACAGTTTCTAGGAATAAACTGTGTTGGATCAATGAACAATCACACACGACATCCTCTTAAAAATGGTTTGTGTTAGGCCACCTTGCGCAAACGTTTACCACATAAAAAGTGTGTGTGATGGACAGCCTTTGCCACATAGTTTCTTCTACGCACCGTGTGTGATGCATTCAATAATGCAAACGATAAAATTGTTTATATCATGTGCACTGGCAACGCTATCACAAACGATTTAATGGAGAAAATTGTGTGTGATGTACCTGCGAACAGAAATGTTTTCCTTGGAGTGACACTGTGGGATGTATATCTGACGAAGCGTGCTTCTTGGATAACTGTGCGGGATGTACGTACTAACGGAAACATATTCCTTGGAATGACTATGTGGAATGTACATACGAATGGAAACATTTAGCGGGGACTGACTGTGTGGGATATACTTATGACCGGAAACAATTTGGCCTGTATAATTGTATTTTTTAGCACAACTGTACGTATAACCGTATTTGATTGCTCGTCGGTCGCACACGACCTCATTTTGCCGAGCGTGTGTGCCAGGAGGGCATATCCCCGATGGTTTCTAGCTCGTGTGGGAAAGACCCCCTATCGCAGTCACTCACTAGGTGATGGTTCAGAACACCGTCGCGGAAAGGGTTTAAAACCCGTTTATATAACACCTCGATGTACCAGTGAGTATTCCTACTTAGTACAAGGGAAGGCTAGCAAATAGATTGAGAAGCATCCAACCAAGAAACGAAAAATCACATTAGAGAGCATTAAGCATAACTAACACCAAATAATGCATCACAAGTAGGATGTAATTTCATTGCACAATTATTGACTTTCATGCTTGCATAGGGAATCACAAACCTTAACACCAATATTCTTACTAAAGCATAATTACTCACCAATATGACTCACATATTATTATCATCATATCGCAAAACTATTACAAAGAATCAAGTTTATTTTGTCCAATGATCTCCATGAAAGTTTTTAGTATATCCCTCTTGAATATCTATCACTTTGGGACTAGTTTAATATATTACTTTTGATAGCTCAAACAAATCTAAGTGAAGAACATGAGCATACAAAATTTCATCACTCAAAATAATATAAGTGAAGCATGAGAGAATTTCTTCAAAAATTTATTAACTCTCAAATAAATCTAAGTGAAGCATGAGAGCATTTCTTCAAGAATATTAAAGCACGCCGTGCTCAAAAAGATATAAGTGAAGCACTAGAGCAATTCCACAGCTCAAAAAATTTAAGTGAAGCATAAAGCGGAATTCTAACAAATCATAGCATAATTTTAGCTCTCTCAAATAGGTGTGTCCAGCAAGGATTGATGATACAAACTAAAAAGCAAAATAAGCAAAGACTCGTATAATACAAGATGCTCCAAGCAAAACTCATGATATGTGAAGAATAAAAATATAGCTCCAAGTAAAATACCGATGGTTATTAGAAGAAAGAGGGGATGCCACTTGGGGGCATACCCAAGCTTAGTTGCTTGTTTCTCTTTGGATAATAACTTGGGGTGCCATTAGGCATCCCCAAGCTTAGGCTCTTCTTACTCCTCATTCCTTCATCCATCGTGATCTCAGCCAAAACTTGAGAACTTCAATCACACAAAACTCAACAAAACCTTCGGAGATCTGTTAGTATAAGAAAGCAAATCACTACTCTAAGTAGTGTTGCAAGCCCATTCATATTTTATTTTTGCATTATATCTACTGCATTCCAACTTTGTTATGGCTTATACCCCCCGATAAAGTCCATAGATTCGTCAAAATAAGCACACAGCGCAAAGAAAACAGAATATGTCAAAAACAGAACAGTCTGTAGCAATCTGAAAACTTTGTATACTTCTGTAAATCCAAAAGTTTTGAAAACTTAGGACAACGTAGGAAATTTGTATATCAATCTTGTGTATAAAATTCAGAATTTTTTGTTGATTCTGTGATCCTACAGACCACTAGGAAGTGGTGTTGGTGGTGATCCGCAACCGTTGTAGTCAAAACTCGCAAAAGCTTGGATAGAAGCGATTGCGGGGAGAATCAAGCATACGGCGTAGATGTATGTGGAGCTAGGAAGGCTTGTAATATGGTAGTAAAAGGGTCAGGAATAATCAATTCGAGAGATGCAAAATTGAATAAGCGCTCAATAGTGTCTTGTCTTGGTCCTCTCACCGCCTTCTTCAGATCGCCTCCACCTGCGCCACTGCCTAGCCTTCTTGGCGGCCTCAAAGAGCGGGCGGCATCCTTGCTTCCTTGATAGCCTCACAAATGTTTGCTCACAGGCAAGCTCCTCCTCATGGCTGTCAAGATTGATCTTCGGCGCCACCGCTTTCATGCAGCATAGCCTCTCGCGGTAAGCCGTTGTTGTCTTTCAACCTCGAGGATGAAGGCTTTCGCGCCAACGACGGTTCTCGCCTCCTCCGCCAAGGCCCGAGAGCTTCCTGATTGATGCCCCGAGCCTCCGCCAGTTCTGCTTCCCGCTGCGATAAGCGCCCGGATTCTAGCTTATTGTCGGGTGCGGTAGAGCGATGCGCTCGCACAGCCTGTTCTCGTATCGCCGCCGCTGCTGCTGCTTACGCCCGACCAGCCGCCAGCTCGCGAGGCGAAAGCAGCTCGTCAAAGGTTTCTTCTTCGACCGCTACCGAGCTCGACGCCTGTGGAAGCTTGATGAAGACACGCCGCCTTCAAGTAGGCGCTGGTTGGGCTTCGAGCCCGGCGCTGCGGTAGGGGCGGAGGATCGGCGGTCGGTAGCGCCGGCGCCTCGCTGCCTGCCGCTGCGATCACGACCTCGCCAATTTCGCGGGCGGCAGTTTGGCGTCTCGCCGGCGGGTTCGCTGGCCGCTGATTCTTCCGACGACTTGCAAGATTGCCAAGAAGGCTGCCCCTCGCTGGGGCGCACCTAGATCTCCATCGGTTTCGGGCGTACGGATCCCGACAACGGATGAAGAAAAGTCAAGCAAGTATCCAAAGAGAAAATAAGAAGAAAAGAACCCAAGGGAAGTTTTCAGCAAGAGGATTACTCGCGATGGGATCTGCAGCGCGGTCTCAACCATCGGAGGGTCGCCGGGCGCTATCCCTTGCGGAGAACCGCACCTTGCCGTGAGAAGCCTCCTTGCCGAGAACGCCCTTGTCGGGGATCTCCTTGGCGTGTAGTCGATGCAGATGGCACGTCCGAGCTGCCGCACTCTTGGTGAGGCTGCTCGCTTCCTACACAAACCAACACCGATATCACCAAGAAAGAGCACCCATGTATGCTCAATGCAAAGTAAAACCATGTACTTACTTGGCTGCGGGGCTGCTTTGTGGAAGAGTTGCCCCGATAGTAGGTGTTCCTTGACGCTTCCTCATCGCTGCGGAGGGATCGCCCTCGATGACAACCACCGGGTCTTGGCTTTCGACGCCTTCCTCGGCCAAGGTCCTAAAAAGGAAAGAGTTCAGAGAGAAGCAAATCAGATACAAGACAAAGCAACAAAATTGAAGAAATACAAGTACAACACGTGCTTACTCTTCTTCTCGCCGAGCTGAGCGCGGAGAGATCACCTGGCTCGCCTCAAAGGCGACGTAGGCGGAGGTGGGTTCTTGACCGCTGGCGGGAGTAGCTGTGGCCCGAGGGCTCCCCGCCCGGCTTGCTGCAGAAGCGCGTGGCTCCTCGCAACAAGTGTTGTCATGTGGAGCGCGCACACGCGCGGCGGTTGCTGGGCCCGCTCCGCTTCTGCTTGCCTCCAAATTTTGCGGAGACGCTTTTCTGGTGGAGCTGGGCTCCGCCAGGGTAAGCGCAGATGGTGGGGAGGAGGCGCCGGCGCTCGCCGACCTTCAGGTTGCAAGCTCCTCGCCGCAAACTCCCTTCAAGGCTTTCCGCTCGCTGCCTTCCGCCTCCACGGTGAACTCGATCGCCACGAAAGAGCTGCCGCTTCCAGCTCTGGTGGCGCGCTGCATCTCGCCATCAAGGTGTCGCGGTGAGGCCCTTCTGCCATCGGGCGGATCCGCACTTCTTCCAAGCTGTCAAGAACACCAGACGACGCTATCTCGAGGGCTCTGCCGTGTTGGAACAATCCATGCGAAGTCGCACAATGGCATCATTGCACGGATGCGGTCGAGCGAGGAATTGTTGCACAATGGAACGACTCGCAACCCGAACCATTCGGATGATCGTGGTCGTGTTGAACAGCCCAGAGCATCGTGATCAAACCTGCACGGTGAAATTGAAGTTGAGGCCCAGTGCAGCCTCATGATATCCGGCCAGATTCGAACTCCAAGCAGGTCTCCTACTCCCGCAGGGATGGCGCGCGAAGGAAATCGCGCCAACGACGCCTACAAAGGAGTCCGCAAGCCCGAGGCGCAGGATCCGGTGACGGCAATCTTCAATCTAGCATCTTCCCGCCAAGTTGCTCCAATCAAGCTCACAAGACTATTGGGGTTTACGCCAAGGTAAGGGCTACGGATTCTCCTCTACAATCCAACACCAATCTGCTCTCCACTCCTCCCACTTGTCGCGAGCTCTCCTTCCGATAGGCTTTTATTGCCGATCCTGAGATCCAAGCGATTCTCCGAAAGTGGCTCTCTCTCGACCGGCATGAAGAAGTGGCGGAAGAGGGCTACGCTCGGTGGATTCGACAAAGTTTTCGAATATAAAGCGAAACGCCATGGTCGACAGCATTGGGGTGAAGTCAAGGAGGCGGAACCCGAGGTGTTCGCGATATCGCAGAAAATTAGAGAAGGGCGGCAGAGCCCGCAATAGAAGAACAAGCGTAAGAAAGGGTACCCAGCTGGGGCTAGTTCAAGTAGCGGCTGGGAGTACCTTCAGGCGTGATGCGCCTCCGCCACCAAGACGAGATTTGCCTCAGCCCTTGCAGCTAGCCGGGGAGATGGCCTGCCCTTTCACAAAGACTGCAGTCGCTGCGCTGCCGATTTCACGCCTTTCCCTTGTCGGCTTTCGGAGCCATGGCGGAGGCGGGGGGAGACCGACGGCTGCAGGTACCGGTGGCGATGAAGTGAGCGCCGCTTTCTTCAGCACTTGGGAAGAAGGGGGAGCAGGTGGTTTTTTCGAGATTGGACAAGCAATGGCGAGGTGGGCGAACCGCCCCTGCTTTCTGCTTATAAAGGGGGGAGCGACGCCCGCTTCTCAATAAAGAAACCCCCACGATCTCTCCCACGACGCCGCATTCGGATGCCATTCTGTGGGGGCGGTGGACCGGAGGAGTTACGGCGAATTCAAGGCCGCCGCGTTCTGCACTGTTTTGTGCCTGGCCCAACAATGCTGGCACCGCAGGTGGCCCAGTCTGGGGGTTCTATCGTACTAGAGTAGGGTACCCTAGTATCCCAACTCGCATCGGCAGTCGCAGCACTGCCTGCAAGGCTTGCTCGGTGACCGCCAAGGTCCTCTCATGCTCCATTAGAGCCATTCAAGAACAAAGTATTTAAGTCAAGGAGACAAGGCCCTGCAGGAGCTTGCCAGAAGGCCAACCAAGGCACTGGCAAGGCCCTGGCAAGAGGAGCTTGTCGAAGGCCCGTGAGCGACATGCTTCCGGGCGCGACAAGGCAACGACAAGGCGCTTGCGCTGCGACTACCATCTGCTCCTCCGCCTCCACCATCCACCAACGTGTTGCCATGGGCCTTCAGCGCCAGGTGGCAAGAGGCTGTGCGCCGCGGAGCGGTGGTAAGCGGCGCCGACAAGATTGCCATCGTGGCGAAGCGTGGCGCCCGACGGTCCTTTTTCTGCACTATTTAGTCGATTTAGACGGGCATTTAATGCCTTTGTCCCTAGCCGCTGTTAGGTATGATACACTGCATAAGTAGCTGTACCAACCACGACTCCTTTTACGCTTTGCCCTTGTCTACGCTTGCCACCCGTGAGACCCCTTGAGCATATAAAAGGAGGCCCTTGCAAGAACGTAGAAGGGGTTCTTGCCCATTCGAAACCAGAGAACACTCACGCTAGGTATTGTAGCCTCAGCCTCCCTAGCAAGAACACAATACAATCGCATAAGCAGTGAGTATTATCTCTCCGGAGAGCTCCGGTTGGTAAACTGCCGTGTGCTTCACCACGATCTGCCCTCGTGCTATCACCACCCACCGAAGGGGCCTCGTCCGCCGGTCCCATAGGTGTTCGTGGGTCCGATCAGCTTCTCACACTATGCCCACAAATGGCCATCTATGCAATCGATGAAATGGTATTGACTTCGATCACAAGGTATACCGCCCATGATTGGTTCTTTATTGTACTTATGTGCATCTAGGCCAGATATAATGCTTAGTGTTTGCATGTGCCCGATTTCGAAGCTAATCAAGGAATCACACCATAAGGCTGTGAAGCATATTCTTCGCATCTATCTCACGCACCAACACTAGGATTATTGTATCGCTGACGCGGCTATATCTCCCACGGTCGGGCACGACTTGGAGGCATAACCGCATTGAAAGCAATGTCGCAAGTGAGGTAATCTTCACACAACCCATGTAATATATAAGGGAAAGAGACATAGTTGGCTTACAATCGCCACTTCACAATACATGAGTAAAACATTACATCACAGATATCAAGGTAAAACACGGAACCAAAATAAAAGAAGACTACCCCAAAAGCTACACGATCCCCGATCGTCCCAACCGGCTCCACTACTAATCAACTGAAACCAAACAACACAATGAACAAGATCTTCATCGAGCTCCTCCTTGAGCTCGGAAGGCCACCGCACGGTTTCACGGCACCTGCAAACTGGTTTTGAAGTATCTGTGAGTCAGGACTCGCAACTCACACCCGCCAGATCAAGACTATTTAAGCTTATGGGTAGAGAAGGTAGAGATGGAGCTGCAGCAGCGATCAGCATATCCGTGGCTACATCGCAAAAGAGAGCGCAGAAGAGAAAGCAAGGCACGGTCGAACAACTATGATCAAGAAGTGATCCCCGAACTACTTACGCCAAGCATAACTCCAACATCGTGTTCACTTCCTGACCACGAGAAGAGACCATCACGGTTACACGTTGGTGTATTTTAATTAAGATCAACTTCGGCTACAACCGACATTAACAAATTCTATGCCTCTAAACCGCTGGCACGGCTTTCAAAGATAATACCCTGGGTGTCCAACTTTGCCCATGATAAGCTCTCATGGTCAACTAAGGATATTCCTTCTACCGAAGACCCGATCAGCCCCTAATCCCGGACTACAAGACATTTCGACAAGAATAAAACAAGACCAGCAAGCCGCCTGAATGTGCCGACAAATCCGATAGGAGCTGCACATATCTCGCTCGTGGCACACCGGATAAGCGAAGACAGTACCAACGTAATCCAAGTTGGGAATGGTCCAGACGGTGCTTCTAGTTTGGACCAACACTGGAGGAGCACCGCCCGGGTAAATAAAGATGACCCTTGAGTCTGCAGAACCCAAGGAAAAAGGCTTAGTGGCAAATGGTAAAACCAAGGTTGGGCCTTGCCGAGGAGTCTTATTCAAAGCGAATCGTCAAGGGGGTCCCATAAATCACCGAACTGTAAGGAACGCAAAATCCGGAACATAACACCCCAGTATGACGGAAACTAGGCAGCAAGAGGAACAAAACACTGCATGAGGAGGCCGAGCCCACCCTTTACCAAGTATATAGATGCATTAATTAAATAAGATATATTGTGATATCCCAACAAGTAAACATGTTCCAACAAGGAACAACATCTCCATGTTCCAACAAGGAACAAACTTCATCTTCACCGCAACAACAACGCTATAAGAGGGCTGAGCAGCGGTAACATAGCCAAGCAACGGTTTTCTAGGAAAGGATGGTTAGAGGCTTGACATGGCAATGTGGGTGGCATGATAAGCAAGTGATAGGCATCGTAGCATGGGCATAGCAAAAGAGCGAGCATCTAGCAAGCAAAGATAGAAGTGATTTCGAGGGTAATCATCTTGCCTGAAATCCTGCAAGGAAGAAGAACGAGTCCATGAAGAAGACAAACGGAAGAAGTCGAACGAATCCTCACAACTCCGAACGAAACCGAAGCTAAGCGAAGCAAACCGAAAGAAGCAAACAACATAGTAAAACAACCATCACATAAACATGGCATGATGCGCAAACAAGTATGCATGGTAATATGCACAAACAAACAACACTAAGTTAATGGAGCTCAATATGCAACGGGTTATATTGACAAAACACCACATCACTTATTTAGTTCTCTCCTAATAGGTACTCAACAATATCAAATGTTATTAAACATGGCAAGAGGTGAAGCATAGGTAAACTAACTATTTAGGCAAGATTAAATGAGGCCGGAACAACAAACAACAATTCCGGTAAAACCCCATATGCATATTTCGAATTTGGTACTGTTCTGACCTAAAGCATATTTTAGAGTTGTTAAACATGCAAAGCAAGTACACCATATTAAACTAGGCATTTTTCTACCCCATTTACATATATAATTTATTTAAATCAGGGCTACGGTTATTTAGTTATGAAATAAATCATTTTAGCATGGCATATAAGCAAATTAATGCAAACAACAATTATAAACATTTAAATGTTGTTATCATGATGCGGATGACATGTGCAATTTTTATTAAAAATTGACATGAGCATGTTATGAAGCATTTGTCGTCCGTCATGAAACGAAAAAGGGTGCCACGGCAACGATAACGGAAATGGTGCCACGGCAACATTCCGGTTCCGATAACTCGATTGAGATGCCTGCAAAGGAAAGTGTGGACGGCGGAACATGCAAAGATGGTGGATGATCCCGGCTTCCGGTTCCCACGGACTGCAAACGAAAGGACAACCGACACGATGCAAACGGGCATCTCATACAACATGCATTCGCTCACGGGCGGTATGTCGGGTATATTCTGCATTCGGAAGTGCAATGTAGAGGAAGTAGTTGTTCTCGTGACGGTAGGGGAAGTAGGGGTTCACGGACGCCGGGAAGTAGTCGCTCACGGCACGGTAGGTACATGTTCGTCAGGGTCATCGGTAGAGGAAGTGGTACACGCCTCAAGAGGGACTTGACGATCCGATGTCTCCGGGTTGTCGTGGTACTTGCGGTCTCGGCGACGGTAGTTTTTCACGGTCGATCCCGGTCATGGGTAGAGGTACTGACGCGATCATCGTGGACTTGGCAAAATTCTTGAGAAGATTGACGGTCCGTAACGGTCTTGCAAAGTAGTCAAACTTGGTGTATCCGGGAAGTACTTGTGAACTTGAGGATCGACGGTAGTCGTTTCACGCGCAGGCTTTTGACGCAATACACCACGACGGGTAGTTGTACACGGTTCGTAGATGTTCATGTCGCCGTAGTCGCTTGGGTCTTGGAGTGATGGTAGTCGCTCACTTGACGGCGGTAACGGCTGGTCCTCGCCGTCATGGTACTTGGCATCCTCTCGCCTTGACATGAAGAAGAAACGGAACGCGATGGTCATGGTACTTGGCGTGCAGCAACAACGCGGCCCAGGGCAGCAGTGGAGGAGCTCCCGGCGCATGCAGGGAGCAGCTGGGACTTGACGACGCAGGGAGCAACTGCAGCAAGGAGAACATGGTGAGTTAGCGAGGCCATGGCTGGCACCATGGACAAGGCAGGAGGGTTGAGGGCAGCGGCGCTGATGGAGGAGGCACGACGGCGGCGAGGAGGCCGACGGGCTCAGCGGGCGTGGATCCGCGGAGATGCTTGAGCAGGCGACGCCAAGGAGAGGAAGGAGCTCGCCGACTGCTAGGCTCCGTGGCACGGGTCAACGAGGACGAGGTGGAGGAAGCCGAGGGGTCGAGCGAGGGAAGTGGATTGGGAGAGGCGCCCTCAAGGGTGCCGGGGCGTGAGGGAGGAGACGAGGAGAGAGCGGGGTACGAGGGAGATGCTCGCAGGGCTAAGGGTTGGGGCGAGCTGGCCTTGGGCCATGGAGGAGCGGGCTGCGGATGAGGAAAAGGCCCAAGTGGTTGCACTGAGGGCTTTCCTTCTTCTTAATTCTATAAATTTGGAATTCACAGCTGAAGAAAAGGAAAAGGCCAGGAGGTGGGAGATGAATTTAGCAGATATAAGAGTATCCTCATGCTCATGGAATTATACTCTATTTGATAAAATTCCGACATTTTTAGAGGTAGAATAATGCAAAACGTTATAGTGATGAATTTGCCTATATGATGAGTGAAGAATATCAAATGTCTATGATGGGAGAGTTGAAATTCTTCTTAGGTCTTCAAATTCACAACAACACAATGGCATATTCATATCTCAGAGAAATACCTCAAGGATGTTCCGAGAAATTGCATGCAAGATTGCAAAGGCTACGCTAAACCCTATGTGTTGGTGTACTAGAGGGAATTCTTGTATCCCAACTCAGGCACGGGTAACAAGTAGCATCTCGCTGCAAGGCTTCTGTCAGACCGCCATCCTCCGCTGGCTCCATTAGGAGCCATTCAAGAACAAAGTATTTAATTAAGGAGATAAGGTTCCAAGAAGAGGAGTTTGCCGAAGGCCAACCAAGGCACGGAGGTAAGGCTCCGCAAGAGGAGCTTGTCAGAAGGCCCGGTAGCCACATGCTTCCGGGCGCCGACAAAGGCAATCATCCTGCAAGGCGCTTGTCACAAGGCGACTACCACTTCCTCCGCCTTACCATCCACCAACGTGTCGCCATGGGGCCTTTCCAAAGACGCAAGAGGTCAGGCGGTTAGCGGAGCGGTGGTAAGCGGCGCCGACAAGATTGCCATCGCGAAGCGGTCGCGCTTCGGACGGTCCTTTTCTGCATTGTTTAGTCGACTTAGACGGCATTTAATGCTTTGTCCCTAGCCGCCGTGGTTAGGTATGATACACCGTACAAGTAGCTGTACCAACCACTACTCCTTTACGCTTTTTGCCCTTGTCTACGTTGCTACCCGTCGGAGACCCCTTGAGCATATAAAAGGAGGCCCATATAACGAAGGGGTCTGCCCATTCAAACCAGAGAACACTCACGCTAGGTCTTGTAGCTCTCAGCCCCTAGCAGCAACACAATACAATCTACGCGCCAGCAGGGAGTATTATCTCCGAGCTCCGGGTTAAACTGCTCGTGGTTTTCATCTGTTTTCGCAGCGACCACCGCCTCATCGAACCAGGGCTCGGTCCGCCGTCCCATAGGTGTTCGTGGGTCCGATCAGCTTCCCCGACATCTTTGGCGCCGCTGTAGGCTGCAGGTGTGAACTCGATCCGTGTTCACATCGAGCAACATCTTCATCATCTTCATCGACATGCCATCAAGAAGAAGGCTTGGCGGCAACGGGAGCTGCCTGACGCTTATCCCACCACCATCGAGCAAATGGGGTGGGGTAGACACCGGCGAAGAACGGGCGCCGCGAGGGAGCTCATGATGCCAAGCCCGCGACAAGGTTGTATGCATCGGCGTCTGCACACGCACCACGCCCATCTCAGAGCGCGCGACCGACAGCCATGGTATTCACAGTACCATACGCCGCTGGATCAAGATCGAGCTGGGGATCCCGAGGCTCAAGACTGAGGCACGCCAACATGCGGGCACGAAGTAGGCACCCGTCGCCGGACGGATAACGCTTCCTTCTAACATATTTAGAAGTCCGGCATATCCCGCTTCTCCTCGCCGCTCGCCACTGCCACCCGCCACTCCAGCAGAAGCTTTTTGGCGAGCTCAATCGCTTCCCAGATTACCCTCCAACACCGACAAGGTCGGATGAATGGAGGGCTACCATCCGTAGTCTCATCGCTTTTGCTAACGGCGACATCCGCAAGAACCGACTATCGCTGCCGCGACAAGGCGATAAGACACGAGCCGGTGGCATTTAAACCTGTGGGGGTGCAACCACCATGCACTCCTCCACTGGCTAAGATCGCCAACCGTCGGATCCACTCGACACCGACTCCACCGCGCCATCGATCCACGAGCTCGTCATGATGAAGCCAAGTTCTTCACGAACGACAAGAAGAAGACGCCAACTCAGATCGAAGCCAAGAGAAGCGCGACAATCCGACCAGCGCTGCTGGGCCCTCTCGTCGACACGCATGCGCTGGGGAACCAGCGACTTGTCAGACGCGTAGGCTGCGCCATGCTCACTGTGAGCTGCGGCAAGTCCAAGGGCCCAGCAAGAAGAATTTCGCCGACGCGCTGTAGAAGCACGACGGCAAGACGATCCGCCGAAGTTCTTCAAAGATCTACACCATTGCAAAGGCAAGCAGCCGGGGCGTAGACGACAAGATCCTCGCCAACTACTTTCACGGGTACTCAAGCCCAATGTCAGATCTCGCTCATGCACTTGCCGGACAATCCATATCCTCTTTGGCAGATCTATGCCATCACTTGTTACGCCTTCACAGCGGTCACAAACCTCATGGCCAAGAGAGCGACCATCATCTGCCGCCAAGGAAGGAGAGCCCCTCGCAGTTCAAGATTCAGAGATTCACCGTACAAAGACAACATCCCAAATGTCCACCGCCGCTGTAATCGCTGCTCCATCGACGCGGAACCGCAAGATGCGGAGGAGATGGCGATGCAAGATCAAGGACGCCGAGCTATATGCCCTGGCCAATAAGTGTGCACATGCCGAGGAAGGAGGAGACTCGGAGAGAATATAGAAGCGAAGTAGGATCTGACAAGGAGAGGCCGCCTGGCAAAGAAAAGCCAAGCATGGAACAACAGAAAAAGAAAGGCAAAGAAGTGCTAGTTGTCGAGCAGTCCGCAACGGAGGTGGCGCCTAAAAAAAGTTGGTAGTTCGCAAGGAGGTTGCCGCGGAACCAACTGCCAGAAAGCTGTGGCGGCCGACAAGCATGACGGCTCCAACAAACAAGATTGCAAGATCCACAAGACTAAGGGCCATGACCTCCGTGAGCTGCAAGAAGGTCAGCAGCTTTGTCAACAGCGTAAGGCTGAGTATGAGCGACGCGACAAGGAGAAAGCTTAGAAGGTGCCGAGGAGCGGCAAGAAACACCTGCCGTGGAGGACGCCGCTGGCAAGGCTAAGCACGGCAAGGAGACAGACTCCTTGTGGCCGACAAGATGAAGATGACGACGACGATGAAGACATGGAAGATGATGAGACCGACGAGCAGGAGTTCCGAAGTTACGAGGTCATGTGCTGACTGGTGCTTCTGCGATACTCACACCGCCAACTAAAGCAAAGGATGCGGAAGTCAATGCGATGTAACCATCCATCGAGTCACGCAAGCCTCAAATGGTCCAGACGCCTATCATCTTTGATATTGAGGACCACCCTGATCGCATCATCAGCGTTCGGTGCTTGCCGATGTTGGTTTCACCAACCATCCGCAACTCAAGGTCACTAAGATGCTAGTTGACGGCGGGCCGGCTTGAACCTGATTCTCCGGCGTACTCCGTAAGCTTCGCATCCCCGATGGCGAAGCTCAAGAGACCGCACATTCCAAGGAATCAATCCGGAAGGAGCAAGCCAAAGGGAAAAATCACGCGTTCGGACGCTTTGGCAACGAGTTGAACTTCAGGACTGAGAGGGTCACTTTTGACGTTGTTGACTTCCCATTGCCTTACAATGGGATACTTCATCGCCCAAGACTCGCCAAGTTCATGGCAGCCTCTCATTATGCATACAACTTGCTCAAGATGCAGTGCCCGATAAGGGTCATCGCCCTCGCGACAAGAAGGATGCTCTTATCCATACCGACAAGATCTACCGAAGCAGAAGCAATGATAGCAAGTCACTTGCCACGGGCTCCTGGGAAGAAGAAGACCAAGTCCGCAAGAGCTCGATGCCCACCGGCAAGCGCACCTCTTCGGAGTGCTGCGCCACCGCCGAGGATGCACCATCGAGCTCCACCGCAAGTACAAGAAGACGATGGCAGCTCCGCCAGAGACCAAGAAGGTGTCCGCTAATGAGGACAGCACCGTGGTACTTTTCACCATCGCCTCTTCGACCCTAAATAGGAAGGCGCGCTTGCTTCGCTCAACATCGACGGTTTGCGGGCAACCGCCCGACATCCCCGTGTTCCTGTGAAAGTAATTGAGCACCATCTTGCTGCCTGTCCTCGCGCGCGCCCATCAAAATGTAAAGTCGAAAAGCAAAGGGAGCGCCAAGAGTTCATCACGAAGAAATCAAGAAATTGAAGCGCAGTGCCTTGTCGAGGAGTGCTCCATCTCACGTGGTTGGCCAATCCGTAGTCGCAGGCAAAACGGGAAATGGAGACTTTGTATCGACTTTTACCGATGTTAATAAAGCTTGTCCCAAAGACCCATTTCTTGCCACGACGACCAGATTGTTGACTCCACGGCCGGATGTGATTTGCTTTCATTTCTTGATGCGCATCAGATATCATGATCTTCATGGCGTAAGAGGATGAGGAGAAAACCCATTCATCACCCCATGTGGCATATATTGTTTCATACGGATGCCTTTCTTTTAAAGAATGCTCGCTCAACATTTGCAAGAGTAGTCCATGACGCTTTTGAGCCACAAATGCACGTAAATGTAGAAGCTACATGGATGACATAGTGGTCAAGAGCAAGGACAAAGCAACTCGATTCAAGATTTAGACGAAACCTTGCAAATCACGCAAGATCAACCTCAAGCTCAACCCCGAGAAGTGTTTGTTGGAGTCCCTCCGCAAGCTTCGGGTTCTTCGTGTCTTAGCGGGAATTGAAGCCAATCCCGACAAGATCAAGGCCATTGAGCAGATTGAAGCACCAAAGGCTGGCCAGTATGTAAGACTTGCCTGCCATGTGTAGCTGCTCTCAGAGGTTTATCTCTAGATCTGCTGAAGACTTCGCCGCTTTTCAAAATTTTGAAAAGGCAGGTCCAATGAAATGAACTCCGAAGTGGGAGGCTGCGCAGCAGACTTAAAGAGATACCTGTCCTCCGCCTCAATACTTGTCGCACCTAGGCCACAAGAGAAGTTGTTGCTATATATAGCGGCAACCAATCAAGTGGTTAGTGCTGCGTTAGTAGCGGAGAGGGAGGCGGATGATGAGCTAGCAACCACGGCAGAGGCATCCAGCCAAGCAAGGCACTTCACCGCAAGCTCGTCCGATAAAGATGAGTCTCAGCAGCGTATGAGAGGATGCAAAGGATGGTGCAGCGCCAGTTTATTTTGTCCCCTTCCGCAGGGGCTAGGTCAAGGTACTGTGTGCAGTAAATTGCTTTGCCTCTCACTCTCGAAAGCTGCGCCATTACTTTCAAGCACATGAGATCACACTCACTCGCTTCTAAGAGGATAATGCAAAATCCGAGGCAACAGGATTGTCGAAAGGGCATCGAACTGCTGCTTTGGTCTCAAGTTTGAGAGCACTCAACTATCCAAAGCAGAGCGCTACGGAGTTCATAGCAGAATGGACGCCAACACAGATGAAGAAATTCCGTAAACAGCATCCCCGCAAGGAAGCGAGCAAAGAGTGGCTGATGTACTTTGATGGTGCCTTCGCTAAGGCCGGTGTCATGCGTCGCTATCGCACCCACCGGAGAGCACCTCAAGTACATAGTCCAGATGCACTTTCCCAAGGAGTAAGCAACAAACAATACAGAGAGTATGAAGGTTTGCTGCCGGTCTCGTGGATCGCGCAGAGACCTTGGGATCAAGAAGCTCATTGTCGTGGGTGACTCACGCTTGTTGTCCGCCAAGTGAACAAGGATTATCGAGTCCGCTGATGGAAGCCTATGTTGATGAAGTGAGAAAGCTAGAAGAGCACTTTGACGGCTTACGATGGATACAATATGTTCCAAGAGCTCAACGATATAGCCGATGGCTCGTCAAAAGCGCCAGACCAAGTTACTCAGGAACCAGGGATTTTGTGCTCAAGTCGACTCAAATGACCGTAACGCCCATCAACTAGACAATCAAGAAGAGGAAGTTGATTTCGTGACTATTTTCCCGCAGAGCCCCGTCAGCCAAGAAGGCCCCTGATCAACGCATGAGTGCCGAGGAGCAGTCCGCCCAACAAGCCCTAGGGTTTGTTTCATTGAAGCAGACGCCCGACAAGTTTGCTCTCGCAAGCTTGTCGGGAACATCAAGCCCGCCGGCAGCCGCAGTTCTGCCGAGAAGGATGTTCCCGCAGCAGATGTGCCTTTAGTCCTTGTTGTCGAGCCATAAGCTCAAAAGATGGGCGCAGCAGATTGTCCATTTCCTTCGACAGTGAGAACTTCCTCAAGAGCAAGAAGAAGCGGAAAGAATAGCCCTAAGAAGAAAGTATGTACCAGTTTGTCGACAAGACACTCGTATGTAAGAAGAATCAACAGCCTGAAATTGAAGTGTATTCCACCGAAGATGGACAAGCTGTTGGCAGAGATATAACGGAGGCATATGTGGTCACCACATTGGCGTTAAGAGCATTTGCCTGCAAGGCATTCGGCAAGGTTTTTGGCCGACAGCCTCTGTGATGCAACCGCATAAGTAACCAATTGTGAAGCGCAAGGCCCATTCCAAGCAGATACACCAGCCAGCCTCAAGCTCTCCAGACGATCCTATCTGTGCCATTTTGGTCCGGGGCTCGACATCTCGGCCCCTTTCCCCGAAAGAAGTCGGGGCTTTGAGTACTTGTACGCGCTAATCCATAAGTTCACAAAGTGGCCGAAGTGGAAGCAGGAGGAAGGTGACAACACAATCAGCAATAAGTTCTTCGTGTCGATTGTTTGCCGTTGGGATTCTTAACAGGATCATCACCCCATAACGGCACACAATTCACGCAGTTTCCACTCTTCATGCAAGTACGCTCCAAGATCTTGGCGCTAAGGTCTGCTTTGCTTCGCTGTTCATCCAAGAAGTAACGGTCAAGCGTGAGAGGGCAAATGCTGAAGTGTTGCGGGCTTAAGACCAGAACTTTCGACGCTGCACAAGTGCGGAAGAAATTGGATTGAGGAGCCGCCGGTGGTTCTTTGGTCGACCAGACGACGCCAAATCGAGCCAACGCCGTACACCTTTCGCTTCTAGTCTATGGAGAAGAGGCAGTTCTCCCCACTTAACTCGTGATTCGGATCACCTCGAAAAGCTCGCTATGATGAGTTTGGAGCAAGAGCAGCCATACATAAGATGACGCGCTGCTCCTGAGGAGGACCGCCTTTCAGTCAGCTTGCACGAGCTCTCAGCACGTTAAGCTTTGCCGCTACCATAGCCGCAGTTAGCCTGATGTCTCGAGGAAGGCGACCTTGTTCTTCGCTGCTCAGTCCGCCAAGAATTCCAACAAGTTGACGCTAAAGTGGGAAGGCCCTTATCGGGTGAAACGAAGTCACTAGGCTCCGGCGCTTGTCCGCTTTGAGACCAAGATGGCATTCCGTGAGCAAGTCCTGGAACATCGAAAGCATCTTCGTAGTTTTACTCAGAGCGCGCAAGCCGGAACCTGTTCCGCAACCACCTTTTGTACAAGTCTTGCCGATGTTGCATGTAATCCTTTGTACAAAGCCAAGCGCAGATCCTGTGCATAAGTAAAGCTCATGTGTTTGCAGGCATCTTGTCAATTTTATGCTTTCATCATTTTATTGCATGTGTTATCCGACACTTTGTGCAGCAGCAATTTCCACACGGTGCAGTAATAACGAGCCGCAAGGCTCCATAATTTTATTTTTCTTCTTTCTTTTCTCAAAGAAAGGAAGGCCTCACGCACAAGTTTGCCGGGGAAGGAGAAGATAATGGTGGACCAAGGCCAAGCCAAGGAAGTTTCTACCACACGGAAGCAGCGATGTAAAAGCTTGTTGCTAAATTCTGAGCAATCAGCTTTAAATTTTAAGTTATCTTCCTCGAATCATGCGTGCTTTGTATGGAAAACCTGTATGCTGGAGGAACTAACTCAGTAGCTAGTAGGCGCCTTTATTTTGTTTCGAGTCCGCCAACAACTTAATGAGCTGCAACTAGTTGCGATAAGGTTGTTTATCGGCGCGGCACTGCCAAAGCAGGTCGCCGACGCTCAAGACTTCAGCGCCAGGCAAAGGTGCTCATACCGACAAGTTCCCTAAAAGCATAGGGCAAAACATACAAAGGAAGGAATCAAGTCAAGCGAAATAACATTGCAATCATCGCCCGAGATAGAAGAGACATTACAAAATAGCTTGTCGTAGCTCTAATAGATTGTTCTCCCAACATGACCAAGCAGCGACAAGGAAAGATAAAATTACGCCTAATCTACGGGTCGCCATCAACCCTCTTGATCTTGCCCACCTTGTCCACAATGGGTGCGACATGCCTTGAGTGCTTCCACATCCAAGATCCGGGCGCAAGGACTTGAGGACGCCGGTGAGGTTGAGGCCTGGATTGCGGAAGGCCACCTTCATCAAAGACCTTCGAGAGCTCCCAGACAGATCCGGGCGCGACTCGCCAGCTGCTTTGGAATCTCTTCCGAGTCGCCGGAGAGCTGTCACCACGCCTTGAAGAACAAGCTTGCTTGCCGCTGGGTTGAGGCGCCATCGGAGGAATATCCAAGATCCACCATCCTCACCCTCCGGCTACTGGTCGATGGCGGCGGTAATATTCACGAGACCCTCGGTCCAGTGCTCCACATTCTCTCTCAAGGTGTTCTGGGCGGCACAGACTCGCCAAATAGCGCCGCCGGTTTTGATCTTTCTCCAACAAGGCCACCTCCCGCTTCCCGGGCGCCCAAATTGCCTCGAGTCAAGGTGGTCAGCTTCAACTCGAGATCTGCTTTGGAGTCCTTGGCGGCGTTGAGCCCTTGTTCCTCTCAGTAGACGGCCCTGCAGCTCGCCAAGAGTGTAGGCGCCCTCTCGCCATGCTTGAGTGCAGCAAGCTTTCACTCTTCTTCAGATTCGCCTCCACATGCACTTTCTGCCTAGCCTTCTTGGCGGCCTCAAAGAGCGGGCGGCATCCTTGCTTCCTTGATAGCCTCACAAATGTTTGCTCACAGGCAAGCTCCTCCTCATGGCTGTCAAGATTGATCTTCGGCGCCACCGCTTTCATGCAGCATAGCCTCTCGCGGTAAGCCGTTGTTGTCTTTCAACCTCGAGGATGAAGGCTTTCGCGCCAACGACGGTTCTCGCCTCCTCCGCCAAGGCCCGAGAGCTTCCTGATTGATGCCCCGAGCCTCCGCCAGTTCTGCTTCCCGCTGCGATAAGCGCCCGGATTCTAGCTTATTGTCGGGTGCGGTAGAGCGATGCGCTCGCACAGCCTGTTCTCGTATCGCCGCCGCTGCTGCTGCTTACGCCCGACCAGCCGCCAGCTCGCGAGGCGAAAGCAGCTCGTCAAAGGTTTCTTCTTCGACCGCTACCGAGCTCGACGCCTGTGGAAGCTTGATGAAGACACGCCGCCTTCAAGTAGGCGCTGGTTGGGCTTCGAGCCCGGCGCTGCGGTAGGGGCGGAGGATCGGCGGTCGGTAGCGCCGGCGCCTCGCTGCCTGCCGCTGCGATCACGACCTCGCCAATTTCGCGGGCGGCAGTTTGGCGTCTCGCCGGCGGGTTCGCTGGCCGCTGATTCTTCCGACGACTTGCAAGATTGCCAAGAAGGCTGCCCCTCGCTGGGGCGCACCTAGATCTCCATCGGTTTCGGGCGTACGGATCCCGACAACGGATGAAGAAAAGTCAAGCAAGTATCCAAAGAGAAAATAAGAAGAAAAGAACCCAAGGGAAGTTTTCAGCAAGAGGATTACTCGCGATGGGATCTGCAGCGCGGTCTCAACCATCGGAGGGTCGCCGGGCGCTATCCCTTGCGGAGAACCGCACCTTGCCGTGAGAAGCCTCCTTGCCGAGAACGCCCTTGTCGGGGATCTCCTTGGCGTGTAGTCGATGCAGATGGCACGTCCGAGCTGCCGCACTCTTGGTGAGGCTGCTCGCTTCCTACACAAACCAACACCGATATCACCAAGAAAGAGCACCCATGTATGCTCAATGCAAAGTAAAACCATGTACTTACTTGGCTGCGGGGCTGCTTTGTGGAAGAGTTGCCCCGATAGTAGGTGTTCCTTGACGCTTCCTCATCGCTGCGGAGGGATCGCCCTCGATGACAACCACCGGGTCTTGGCTTTCGACGCCTTCCTCGGCCAAGGTCCTAAAAAGGAAAGAGTTCAGAGAGAAGCAAATCAGATACAAGACAAAGCAACAAAATTGAAGAAATACAAGTACAACACGTGCTTACTCTTCTTCTCGCCGAGCTGAGCGCGGAGAGATCACCTGGCTCGCCTCAAAGGCGACGTAGGCGGAGGTGGGTTCTTGACCGCTGGCGGGAGTAGCTGTGGCCCGAGGGCTCCCCGCCCGGCTTGCTGCAGAAGCGCGTGGCTCCTCGCAACAAGTGTTGTCATGTGGAGCGCGCACACGCGCGGCGGTTGCTGGGCCCGCTCCGCTTCTGCTTGCCTCCAAATTTTGCGGAGACGCTTTTCTGGTGGAGCTGGGCTCCGCCAGGGTAAGCGCAGATGGTGGGGAGGAGGCGCCGGCGCTCGCCGACCTTCAGGTTGCAAGCTCCTCGCCGCAAACTCCCTTCAAGGCTTTCCGCTCGCTGCCTTCCGCCTCCACGGTGAACTCGATCGCCACGAAAGAGCTGCCGCTTCCAGCTCTGGTGGCGCGCTGCATCTCGCCATCAAGGTGTCGCGGTGAGGCCCTTCTGCCATCGGGCGGATCCGCACTTCTTCCAAGCTGTCAAGAACACCAGACGACGCTATCTCGAGGGCTCTGCCGTGTTGGAACAATCCATGCGAAGTCGCACAATGGCATCATTGCACGGATGCGGTCGAGCGAGGAATTGTTGCACAATGGAACGACTCGCAACCCGAACCATTCGGATGATCGTGGTCGTGTTGAACAGCCCAGAGCATCGTGATCAAACCTGCACGGTGAAATTGAAGTTGAGGCCCAGTGCAGCCTCATGATATCCGGCCAGATTCGAACTCCAAGCAGGTCTCCTACTCCCGCAGGGATGGCGCGCGAAGGAAATCGCGCCAACGACGCCTACAAAGGAGTCCGCAAGCCCGAGGCGCAGGATCCGGTGACGGCAATCTTCAATCTAGCATCTTCCCGCCAAGTTGCTCCAATCAAGCTCACAAGACTATTGGGGTTTACGCCAAGGTAAGGGCTACGGATTCTCCTCTACAATCCAACACCAATCTGCTCTCCACTCCTCCCACTTGTCGCGAGCTCTCCTTCCGATAGGCTTTTATTGCCGATCCTGAGATCCAAGCGATTCTCCGAAAGTGGCTCTCTCTCGACCGGCATGAAGAAGTGGCGGAAGAGGGCTACGCTCGGTGGATTCGACAAAGTTTTCGAATATAAAGCGAAACGCCATGGTCGACAGCATTGGGGTGAAGTCAAGGAGGCGGAACCCGAGGTGTTCGCGATATCGCAGAAAATTAGAGAAGGGCGGCAGAGCCCGCAATAGAAGAACAAGCGTAAGAAAGGGTACCCAGCTGGGGCTAGTTCAAGTAGCGGCTGGGAGTACCTTCAGGCGTGATGCGCCTCCGCCACCAAGACGAGATTTGCCTCAGCCCTTGCAGCTAGCCGGGGAGATGGCCTGCCCTTTCACAAAGACTGCAGTCGCTGCGCTGCCGATTTCACGCCTTTCCCTTGTCGGCTTTCGGAGCCATGGCGGAGGCGGGGGGAGACCGACGGCTGCAGGTACCGGTGGCGATGAAGTGAGCGCCGCTTTCTTCAGCACTTGGGAAGAAGGGGGAGCAGGTGGTTTTTTCGAGATTGGACAAGCAATGGCGAGGTGGGCGAACCGCCCCTGCTTTCTGCTTATAAAGGGGGGAGCGACGCCCGCTTCTCAATAAAGAAACCCCCACGATCTCTCCCACGACGCCGCATTCGGATGCCATTCTGTGGGGGCGGTGGACCGGAGGAGTTACGGCGAATTCAAGGCCGCCGCGTTCTGCACTGTTTTGTGCCTGGCCCAACAATGCTGGCACCGCAGGTGGCCCAGTCTGGGGGTTCTATCGTACTAGAGTAGGGTACCCTAGTATCCCAACTCGCATCGGCAGTCGCAGCACTGCCTGCAAGGCTTGCTCGGTGACCGCCAAGGTCCTCTCATGCTCCATTAGAGCCATTCAAGAACAAAGTATTTAAGTCAAGGAGACAAGGCCCTGCAGGAGCTTGCCAGAAGGCCAACCAAGGCACTGGCAAGGCCCTGGCAAGAGGAGCTTGTCGAAGGCCCGTGAGCGACATGCTTCCGGGCGCGACAAGGCAACGACAAGGCGCTTGCGCTGCGACTACCATCTGCTCCTCCGCCTCCACCATCCACCAACGTGTTGCCATGGGCCTTCAGCGCCAGGTGGCAAGAGGCTGTGCGCCGCGGAGCGGTGGTAAGCGGCGCCGACAAGATTGCCATCGTGGCGAAGCGTGGCGCCCGACGGTCCTTTTTCTGCACTATTTAGTCGATTTAGACGGGCATTTAATGCCTTTGTCCCTAGCCGCTGTTAGGTATGATACACTGCATAAGTAGCTGTACCAACCACGACTCCTTTTACGCTTTGCCCTTGTCTACGCTTGCCACCCGTGAGACCCCTTGAGCATATAAAAGGAGGCCCTTGCAAGAACGTAGAAGGGGTTCTTGCCCATTCGAAACCAGAGAACACTCACGCTAGGTATTGTAGCCTCAGCCTCCCTAGCAAGAACACAATACAATCGCATAAGCAGTGAGTATTATCTCTCCGGAGAGCTCCGGTTGGTAAACTGCCGTGTGCTTCACCACGATCTGCCCTCGTGCTATCACCACCCACCGAAGGGGCCTCGTCCGCCGGTCCCATAGGTGTTCGTGGGTCCGATCAGCTTCTCACACTATGCCCACAAATGGCCATCTATGCAATCGATGAAATGGTATTGACTTCGATCACAAGGTATACCGCCCATGATTGGTTCTTTATTGTACTTATGTGCATCTAGGCCAGATATAATGCTTAGTGTTTGCATGTGCCCGATTTCGAAGCTAATCAAGGAATCACACCATAAGGCTGTGAAGCATATTCTTCGCATCTATCTCACGCACCAACACTAGGATTATTGTATCGCTGACGCGGCTATATCTCCCACGGTCGGGCACGACTTGGAGGCATAACCGCATTGAAAGCAATGTCGCAAGTGAGGTAATCTTCACACAACCCATGTAATATATAAGGGAAAGAGACATAGTTGGCTTACAATCGCCACTTCACAATACATGAGTAAAACATTACATCACAGATATCAAGGTAAAACACGGAACCAAAATAAAAGAAGACTACCCCAAAAGCTACACGATCCCCGATCGTCCCAACCGGCTCCACTACTAATCAACTGAAACCAAACAACACAATGAACAAGATCTTCATCGAGCTCCTCCTTGAGCTCGGAAGGCCACCGCACGGTTTCACGGCACCTGCAAACTGGTTTTGAAGTATCTGTGAGTCAGGACTCGCAACTCACACCCGCCAGATCAAGACTATTTAAGCTTATGGGTAGAGAAGGTAGAGATGGAGCTGCAGCAGCGATCAGCATATCCGTGGCTACATCGCAAAAGAGAGCGCAGAAGAGAAAGCAAGGCACGGTCGAACAACTATGATCAAGAAGTGATCCCCGAACTACTTACGCCAAGCATAACTCCAACATCGTGTTCACTTCCTGACCACGAGAAGAGACCATCACGGTTACACGTTGGTGTATTTTAATTAAGATCAACTTCGGCTACAACCGACATTAACAAATTCTATGCCTCTAAACCGCTGGCACGGCTTTCAAAGATAATACCCTGGGTGTCCAACTTTGCCCATGATAAGCTCTCATGGTCAACTAAGGATATTCCTTCTACCGAAGACCCGATCAGCCCCTAATCCCGGACTACAAGACATTTCGACAAGAATAAAACAAGACCAGCAAGCCGCCTGAATGTGCCGACAAATCCGATAGGAGCTGCACATATCTCGCTCGTGGCACACCGGATAAGCGAAGACAGTACCAACGTAATCCAAGTTGGGAATGGTCCAGACGGTGCTTCTAGTTTGGACCAACACTGGAGGAGCACCGCCCGGGTAAATAAAGATGACCCTTGAGTCTGCAGAACCCAAGGAAAAAGGCTTAGTGGCAAATGGTAAAACCAAGGTTGGGCCTTGCCGAGGAGTCTTATTCAAAGCGAATCGTCAAGGGGGTCCCATAAATCACCGAACTGTAAGGAACGCAAAATCCGGAACATAACACCCCAGTATGACGGAAACTAGGCAGCAAGAGGAACAAAACACTGCATGAGGAGGCCGAGCCCACCCTTTACCAAGTATATAGATGCATTAATTAAATAAGATATATTGTGATATCCCAACAAGTAAACATGTTCCAACAAGGAACAACATCTCCATGTTCCAACAAGGAACAAACTTCATCTTCACCGCAACAACAACGCTATAAGAGGGCTGAGCAGCGGTAACATAGCCAAGCAACGGTTTTCTAGGAAAGGATGGTTAGAGGCTTGACATGGCAATGTGGGTGGCATGATAAGCAAGTGATAGGCATCGTAGCATGGGCATAGCAAAAGAGCGAGCATCTAGCAAGCAAAGATAGAAGTGATTTCGAGGGTAATCATCTTGCCTGAAATCCTGCAAGGAAGAAGAACGAGTCCATGAAGAAGACAAACGGAAGAAGTCGAACGAATCCTCACAACTCCGAACGAAACCGAAGCTAAGCGAAGCAAACCGAAAGAAGCAAACAACATAGTAAAACAACCATCACATAAACATGGCATGATGCGCAAACAAGTATGCATGGTAATATGCACAAACAAACAACACTAAGTTAATGGAGCTCAATATGCAACGGGTTATATTGACAAAACACCACATCACTTATTTAGTTCTCTCCTAATAGGTACTCAACAATATCAAATGTTATTAAACATGGCAAGAGGTGAAGCATAGGTAAACTAACTATTTAGGCAAGATTAAATGAGGCCGGAACAACAAACAACAATTCCGGTAAAACCCCATATGCATATTTCGAATTTGGTACTGTTCTGACCTAAAGCATATTTTAGAGTTGTTAAACATGCAAAGCAAGTACACCATATTAAACTAGGCATTTTTCTACCCCATTTACATATATAATTTATTTAAATCAGGGCTACGGTTATTTAGTTATGAAATAAATCATTTTAGCATGGCATATAAGCAAATTAATGCAAACAACAATTATAAACATTTAAATGTTGTTATCATGATGCGGATGACATGTGCAATTTTTATTAAAAATTGACATGAGCATGTTATGAAGCATTTGTCGTCCGTCATGAAACGAAAAAGGGTGCCACGGCAACGATAACGGAAATGGTGCCACGGCAACATTCCGGTTCCGATAACTCGATTGAGATGCCTGCAAAGGAAAGTGTGGACGGCGGAACATGCAAAGATGGTGGATGATCCCGGCTTCCGGTTCCCACGGACTGCAAACGAAAGGACAACCGACACGATGCAAACGGGCATCTCATACAACATGCATTCGCTCACGGGCGGTATGTCGGGTATATTCTGCATTCGGAAGTGCAATGTAGAGGAAGTAGTTGTTCTCGTGACGGTAGGGGAAGTAGGGGTTCACGGACGCCGGGAAGTAGTCGCTCACGGCACGGTAGGTACATGTTCGTCAGGGTCATCGGTAGAGGAAGTGGTACACGCCTCAAGAGGGACTTGACGATCCGATGTCTCCGGGTTGTCGTGGTACTTGCGGTCTCGGCGACGGTAGTTTTTCACGGTCGATCCCGGTCATGGGTAGAGGTACTGACGCGATCATCGTGGACTTGGCAAAATTCTTGAGAAGATTGACGGTCCGTAACGGTCTTGCAAAGTAGTGACCACCGCCCCATCGAACCGAAGGGGCTCGGTCCGCCGTCCCATAGGTGTTCGTGGGTCCGATCAGCTTCCCCGACATCTTTGGCGCGCCGGTGAAGGCCGAGGCTGTGTGAACCTGATCCGTGTTCACATCGAGCAACATCTTCATCATCTTCATCGACATGCCATCGAAGAAGAAGGCTTGGCGGCAACGGAGCCGCCTGACGCCGATCCCACCACCATCGGAGCAAATGGGTGGTGGGGTAGACACCGCGAAGAACGGCGCGCCGCGAGGGAGCTCATGATGCTGCCAAGTCCAAGGACAAGGTTGCATGCACCTCGGCGTCCGCAGACACGCACCACGCCCATCTCAGAGGCGCGACCGACAGCCATGGTATTCACAGATACCATACGCCGCTGGATCAAGATCGAGCTGGTGGATCCCGAGGCCCTCAAGACTAGCGCAGCACGCCAACATGCCGGCACGAAGCGAGGCACGTCGCCGGACGGATACTGCCCTTCTAACATATTTAGAAGTCCGGCATATCCGCTCCTCGCGCCGTTCGCCACTGCCACCCGCCACTCCAGCGAAGCTTTGGCAGAGCTCAATCGCTTCCTAGATTACCCTCAACAGCCGACAAGGTCGATGAATGGAGGGCTACCATCCAGTAGTCTCATCGGCTTTGCCAACGGCGACACTCGCGGCAGCAACCTACTATCGCTGCCGCGATGCTGCGATAAGACACGAGCCGGTGGCGATTTAAACCTGTGGGGTGCAACCACCATGCACTCTCCACCTCAAGGCCAAGATCGCCAACTCGTCGGATCCACCTCGACAACGACTCCACCGGCTATCGATCCACGAGCTCGTCGCGATCAGCGCCAAGTTCTTCACGAACGACAAGAAGAAGACGCCGAACTCGCGATCGAAGCGCCAAGAGAAGCGCGACGTCAATCCGACCAGCGCTGCTGGGCCCTCTCGTCGACATGCATGCGCCAGGGGAACCAGCGACTTGTCAGACGCGTAGGCTGCGCCATGCTCACTCGTGAGCTGCGGCAAGTCCAAAGGGCCCAGAAGAAGAATTTCGCCGACGTGCGCGAGAAGCACGACGGCAAGACGATCCGTCGAGTTCCTCAAAGATCTACACCATTGCAAAGGCAAGCAGCCGGGCGCGACGACAAGATCCTCGCCAACTACTTCCTGCGGTACTCAAGCCCAATGTCGATCTCGGCTCATGCACTTGCCGGACAACTCCATATCCTCTTGGCAGATCTATGCCATCAGTTTGTTGGCGCCTTCACAGCGTGTCACAAACCTCATGGCCAAGAGAGCGACCATCATCTGCTCGCCCGTAAGGAAGGAGAGCCCTGCGCAAGTTCATTCAGAGATTCAGCCGTACAAAGACAACATCCCAAATGTCCACCCCCGCTGTAATCAGCTGCTCCATCGAGCGCGGAACCGCAAGATGCGGAGGAGATGGCGATGTGCAAGATCAAGGACGCCGATGAGCTATATGCCCTGGCCGATAAGTGTGCACATGCCGAGGAAGGAGAGACTCCGAGAGAATATAGAAGCGAAGTAGGATCTGACAAGGAGGAGGCCGCCTGGCAAAGAAAAGCCGCGGCGGAACAACAGAAAAAGAAAGGCAAAGAAGTGCTAGTTGTCGAGCAGTCCGCAACGGAGGTGGCGCCAAAAAGCCAAAGTTGGTAGCTCCGCAAGGAGGTTGCCGCGGAACCAACTGCCAGAAAGTTGTGGCGGTCGCCGACAAGCATGACGGCTCCAACAAACAGAAGATTGCAAGATCCACAAGACTAAGGGCCATGACCTCCGAGCTGCAAGAAGGTCGAGCAGCTTTGTCAACAGCAGAAGGCTGAGTATGAGCGACGCGACAAGGAGAAAGCTTAGAAGGTGCCGGAGGAGCTGGGCAAGAAACACCCCTGCCAGTGGAGGACGCTTGTGGCAAGGCCAAGCAGCGGCAAGGAGACAGACTCCTTGTGGCCGCGACAAGATGAAGATGACGACGACGATGAAGACATGGAAGATGATGAGACCGACGAGCAGGAGTTCCGTAAAGTTACGAGGTCATGTGCGCTGACGGTGGTGCTTCTCAAGATACTTCACACCGCCAACTAAAGCAAAGGATGCGGAAGTCAATGCGACAGAACCATCCATCGAGTCACGCAAGCCTCCAAATGGTCCAGACGCCTATCATCTTTGATATTGAGGACCACCCTGATCGCATCATCAGCGTCGGGTGCTTGCCGATGTTGGTTTCACCAACTATCCGCAACCTCAAGGTCACTAAGATGCTAGTTGACGGCGGGCCGGCTTGAACCTGATCTCCTCCGCGGTACTCCGAAGCTTCAGATCCCCGATGGCGAAGCTCAAGAGACCGCACATTCCAAGGAATCAATCCGGAAGGAGCAAGCCAAAGGAAAAATCACGCTGCTTCGTGACGCTTGGCAACGAGTTGAACTTCAGGATCGAGAGGGTCACTTTTGACGTTGTTGACTTCCCATTGCCTTACAATGGGATACTTGGCCGCCCAAAGACTCGCCAAGTTCATGGCAGCCTCTCATTATGCATACAACTTGCTCAAGATGCCAGCCCGATAAGTGTCATTTCTGTCCTCGGGCGACAAGAAGGATGCTCTTATCTACGCCGACAAGATCTACCGGGAAGCAGAGCCGCAACAGATAGCAAGTCACTTGCCATCAAGCTCCCTTGGGAAGAAGAAGACCAAGTCCGCAAGAGCTCGATGCCCACTCCGCAAGCGCACCTTCGGAGTGCTGCGCTACCGTCGAGGATGCACCATCGAGCTCCACCGGCAAGTACAAGAAGACGATGGCAGCTCCGCCAGAGACCAAGAAGGTGTCCGCCAAGGAGGACAGCACTGGTGGTACCTTCACCATCGGTTGCTCTCTCGACCCTAAATAGGAAGGCGCTCGTTGCTCTGCGGGCGGTACATCACGCGTTTGCGTGGCAACCGCCCGACATCCCCGTGTTCCTGTGAAAGTAATTGAGCACCATCTTGCTGTCTGTCCTCATGCGCGGCCCATCAAACAGAAAGTCAGAAAGCAGGCAGTGGAGCGCCAAGAGTTCATCACAGAAGAAATCAAGAAATTGGAAGCAGCAGGCCTTGTCAGAGGAGTGCTCCATCCCACGTGGTTGGCCAATCTGTAGTCGTATAAGAAGGAAAACGGAAATGGAGACTTTGTATCGACTTTACCGATGTTAATAAAGCTTGTCCCAAAGACCCATTTCCCTTGCCACGATCGACCAGATTGTTGACTCCACGGCCGGATGTGATTTGCTTTCATTTCTTGATGCATCAGATATCATCGATCTTCATGGCGTAAGAGGATGAGGAGAAAACCGCATTCATCACCCCATGTGGCACATATTGTTTCAGACGGATGCCTTTCGGTTTAAAGAATGCTCGCTCAACATTTGCAAGAGTAGTCCATGACGCTTTTGAGCCACAAATGCACGTAAATGTAGAAGCCTACATGGATGACATAGTGGTCAAGAGCAAGGACAAAGCAACTCGATTCAAGATTTAGACGAAACCTTGCAAATCTGGCGCAAGATCAACCTCAAGCTCAACCCCGAGAAGTGTTTGTTTGGAGTCCCTCCGCAAGCTTCTCGGGTTCTTCGTGTCTTAGCGGGAATTGAAGCCAATCCCGACAAGATCAAGGCCATTGAGCAGATTGAAGCACCAAAGCGCGTCAAGGATGTACGAAGACTTGCCGGTTATGTAGTGGCTGCTCAAAGCAGGTTTATCTCTAGATCTGCTGAAGCGCTCGCCGCTTTTTCAAAATTTTGAAAAAGGCAGGTCCAATGAAATGAACTCCGAAGCGAGGCTGCGCTGCAGACTTAAAGAGATACCTGTCCTCCGCCTCAATACTTGTCGACCTAGGCCACAAGAGAAGTTGTTGCTATATATAGCGGCAACCAATCAAGTGGTTAGTGCTGCGTTAGTAGCGGAGAGGAGGCGGATGATGAGCTAGCAACCACGGCAGAGGCATCCAAATGACAAGCAAGGCACTTCACCGCAAGCTCGTCCCGATAAAGATGAGTCTCAGCAGCGTATGAGAGGATGCAAAAGGATGGTGCAGCGCCAGTTTTTTGTCGGGCCCTTCCGCAGGGGCTAGGTCAAGGTACTGTGTGCGTAAATTGCTTTTCGCCTTCTCATGGCCTCGAGAAAGCTGCGCCATTACTTTCAAGCACATGAGATCACACTGCTACTCGCTTCCGCTGAAGAGGATACCGCAAAATCCAGAGGCAACAGGCAGGATTGTCGAAAGGGCATCGAACTGCCAAGCTTTGGTCTCAAGTTTGAGAGCACCTCAACTATCCAGCAGAGCGCTATGGAGTTCATAGCAGAATGGACGCCAACACAGATGAAGAAATTCCGTAAACGAGCATCCCCGCCAAGGAAGCGAGCAAAGAGTGGCTGATGTACTTTGATGGTGCCTTCTCGCTACAAGGCGCCGGTCGGCGCGTGTTGCTTATCGCACCCACGGAGAGCACCTCAAGTACATAGTCCAGATGCACTTTCCCAAGGAGTAAGCAACAAACAATACAGAGAGTATGAAGGTTTGCTTGCCGGGTCTCAGATCGCGCAGAGACCTTGGGATCAAGAAGCTCATTGTCGGGGTGACTCACAGCTTGTTGTCCGCCAAGTGAACAAGGATTATCGAGTCCGCTGATGGAAGCCTATGTTGATGAAGTGAGAAAGCTAGAAGAGCACTTTGACGGCCTACAGATGGAACATGTTCCAAGAGCTCGAAACGATATAGCCGATGGCTCGCCAAAGTGCCGCACTCAAGTTACCTGTGGAACCAGGGATTTTGTGCTCAAGCTGACTCAACCGATCAGAACGCCATCAACTAGACAGTAACAAGAAGAGGAAGTTGATTTCGGTGACTATTTTCCCAGAGCTCCCGTCAGCCAAGAAGGCCCCCTAAGATCAACGCCATGAGTGCCGAGGAGCAGTCTGCTCCAACAAGCCCTAGGGTTTGTTTCATTGAAGCGACGCCCGACAAGTTTTGCTCGCAAGCTTGTCGGGAACATCAAGCTCCGGCTGAGCCGCAGGTTCTTGCCGTAGAAGCGGATGTTCCCAGCAGCAGATGTGCCTTTAGTCCTTGTTGTCGAGCCGCAAGCTCCAAAGATGGGCGCAGCAGATTGTCCATTTCTCTTCAGACAGAGAACTTCCAAGAGCAAGAAGAAGCGGAAAGAATAGCCCGCAAAGAAAGTATGTACCAGTTTGTCGACAAGACACTGCATGTAAGAAGAATCAACAGCCTGAAATTGAAGTGTATTCACCGAAGATGGATGTTGCTGGCAGAGATACACGGAGGCATATGTGGTCACCACATTGGCGCAAAGAGCATTTGCCGCAAGGCATTCCGGCAAGGTTTCTTTGGCCGACAGCCTCCGTGATGCAACCGCACAAGTAACCAATTGTGAAGCGCAAGGCCCATTCCAAGCAGATACACCAGCCAGCTCAAGCTCTCCAGACGATCCTATCCAGCCATTTTTGGTCCGGGGCTCGACATCCTCGGCCCCTTTCCCCGAAAGGTCGGGGCTTTGAGTACTTGTACGCTGTAATCGACAAGTTCACAAAGTGGCCGAAGTGGAAGCAGGAGGAAGGTGACAACACAATCAGCAGCAAGTTCTTCAGTCGATTGTTTGCCGCTTTGGGATTCCTAACAGGATCATCACCGGCTAACGGCACACACCACGAAGTCGCACCTTCATGCAAGACGCCCAAGATCTTGGCGCTAAGGTCTGCTTTGCTTCGCTGCTCATCCAAGAAGTAACGGTCAAGCGGAGAGGGCAATGCTGAAGTGTTGCGGGCTTAAGACCGTAACTTTTCGACGGGCTGCACAAGTGCGGAAGAAATCGATTGAGGAGCTGCCGGTGGTTCTTTGGTCGATCAGACGACGCCAAATCGAGCCACCGCCGCACACCTTTCGCTTCTAGTCTATGGAGAAGAGGCAGTTCTCCCCACGGAACTCAGATTCGGATCACCTCGAAAGTGCTCGCTATGATGAGTTTGAGCAAGAGCAGCCATGCGATAAGATGACGCTACTGCTCCTTGAGGAGGACCGCCTTCAAAGTCATCAGACGAGCTTCTCGTTATCAGCAAGCTTTGCGCCGCTACCATAGCCGCAGTTAGCCGAAGTCTCGAGGAAGGCGACCTTTGTTCTTCGCTGCTCAGTCGCCAAGAATTCCAACAAGTTGACGCCAAAGTGGGAAGGCCCTTATCGGGTGAAACGAGTCACTAGGCCTAGGCGCTGTCCGCTTTGAGACCAAGATGGCATTCCGTGAGCAAGTCCTCGAACATCGAGCATCTTCGTAAGTTTTACTCAGAGAGCGCGTTGTCGGAACCTGTTCCGCAACCACCTTTTGTACAAGTCTTGCCGATGTTGCATGTAATCCTTTGTACAAAGCCGGGCGCAGATCCGTGCATAAGTAAAGCTCATGTGCTTCGTGCATCTTGTCAATTTCATGCTTTCATCATTTTATTGCATGTGTTATCCGACACTTTGTGCAGCACCTACACCCGGTGGTAATAACGAGCCGCAAGGCTCCATAATTTTATTTTCTTCTTTCTTTCTCAAAGAAAGGAAGGCTCCTCGCACACAAGTTTGCCGGGGAAGGAGAAGATAATGGTGTGGACCAAGCGTCGCAAGGAAGTTTCTCCTTACAACCGAAGCAGCGACGAAAAGCTAAGTTGCTAAATTTTGAGCAATCAGCTTTAAATTTTTAAGTTATCTTCCTCGAACGATCGTGCTTTGTATGGAAAACTCCGTGCTGGAGGAACTAACTCGTAGCTAGTTGCGCCTTTACTTTGTTTCGAGTCCGCCAACAACTTAAGTGAGCTGCAACTAGTTGCGATAAGGTTGTTTATCGGAGCGGCACCGCCAAAGAGGCTGTCGACGCTCAAGACTCGGCGCCATGCAAAGGTGCTCATACCGACAAGTTCCCTAAAAGCATAGGGCAAAACATACAAAGGAAGGAATCAAGTAAAGGAAATAACATTGCAATCATTGCCCGAGATAGAGTTATATTACAAAATAGCTTGTCGCAGCTCTAATAGATTGTTCTCCTAACATGACCAGCAGCGACAAGGAAAGATAAAATTGGCGGCCTAATCTCACGCGGGTCGCCATCAACCCTCTTGATCTTGCCCACCTTGTCCACAATGGGTGCGATAAGGGCCTTGAGTGCTCCACATCAAGATCCGGCGGCAAGGACTTGAGGACGCCGTGAGGTTGAGGCCTGATTATGAAGGCCACCTTCATCAAGACCTTCGAGAGCTCCCGACAGATCCGGGCGCGACTCGCCAGCTGCTTTGGAATCTCTTCCGAGTCGCCGGAGAGCTGTCACCACGCCTTGAAGAACAAGCTGGGCTTGCCGCTGGGTTGAGGCGCCATCGGAGGAATATCCAAGATCCACCATCCCCAGCTCCGCCACCGCCGATGGCGGCGGCAACATTCACGAGACCCTCGGTCCAAGGTGCTCCACATTCTCTCTGAAGGTGTTCGGCGGCAACAGACTTCGCCAAATAGCGCCTTGCCGGTTTTGATCTTCTCCAACAAGGCCACCTCCCGCTCCTCGGGCGCCTTCCAAATAGTTCGAGTCAAGGTGGTCAGCTTCAACTCGAGATCTGCTTTGGAGTCCTTGGCGGCGTTGAGCTCCTTGTTCCTCTCAATGAGACGGCCTACTTTCTCGCCAAGAGTGTAGGCGCCCTTCTCGCCATGCTTGAGTGCAGCAAGCTCTTCACCGCCCTTCTTCAGATCGGCCTCCACCAAGCGCCACCTTCTGCCTCCAGCTCCTTCTTGGCGGCCTCAGCAGAATGCAAGCGGCATCCTTTGCTTCCTTGATAGCCCCGCCAAATGTTTGCTCACAGGCGGCAAGCTCCTCCTCATGGCTGTCAAGATTGATCTTCCGCTGCGCCACCGCTTCTTCTGCGCAGACAGCCTCTCGGGCGGCAAGCTGTTGCTCTTCAACCTCCTGAGGATGAAGGCTTTGCGCGCCAACGATTTGCTCCGCCGCCTCCTGCCAAGGCCCAGAGAGCTTCCTGATTGATGCCCCGGAGCTCCTCCGCGCTTTCTATGTCTGCCCCGCCTTAGCGACAAGCGCTTCCGGGATTCTAGCTTGGCTTGTCGGGTGCGGTAGAGCGACAGAAGCTTCCGCAACAGCTCCTCCTCAGACTCGCCGCGCTGTTGCTGCTTGGCGCGACCAGCCAGCGCCAGCCACGGAGGCGAAGCAGCTCTTCGTCAAAGGTTTCTCCTTCGATCGCTACCGAGCTCGACGCCTGTGGAAGCTTGATGAAGAAGCCATCGCCGCCTTCAAGTAGGCGCCTGGCTGGGCTCTTCGAGCTGGCGCTGCGGTAGCGGCGAGGATCGGGCGGTCGGTGTCGCGCTGGCGCTCTCGCTGCTCGGGGCCGCTGGGCGATCACCGACCTCGCCAGCTTCGGGCGGCAGCCTTGGCGGCCTCGCCGGGCGGGTTCGCTGGCCGCTGACTTCTTCCTCGACGACGGTGGTATCACAAGATTGCCACAAGGTCCTCCTCGCCGCGACCTAGATCTCCATCGGTTTCGGGCGTATTTGGATCCGACGACCGGATGAAGAAAAGTCAAGCAAGTATCCAAAGAGAAAATAAGAAGAAAAAGAACCCAAGGGAAGTTTTCAGCAAGAGGATTACTCGCGATGGGATCTGCAGCCGCGGTCTCAACCATCGGAGGGTCGCCGGGCGCTATCCCTTGCGGGAGAACTGCACCTTGCCGTGAGAAGCCCCTTGCCGGAGAACGCCCTTGTCGGGGATCCTCCTTGGCGGTGTAGTCGATGCAGATGGCACGTCCCGAGCGGCGGGCACTCTTGGTGAGGCTGCTCGCTTCCTACACAAACCAACAATGATATCACCAAGAAAGAGCACCCATGTATGCTCAACAGCAAAAAGTAAACCATGTACTTACTGGGGCTGCGCTGGGGCTGCTTTGTGGAAGAGTTGCCGCGTCCGATAAGGTGGTCTCTGGACGCGCCTCATCGCCGCGGAGGATCGCCTCCTCGATGACAACCACCGGGTCTTGGCTCTTTGACGCCTCTGGGCGGTGTCCTAAAAAGGAAAGAGTTCAGAGTGAAGCAAATCAGATACAAGACAAAGCAACAAAATTGAAGAAATACAAGTACAACACGGCTTACTCTTCTTCTTCCTCGTCGAGCTGAGCGCGGAGAGATCACCTGGCTCGCCTCCGGCGACGAGGCGGAGGAGGGGTTCCTTGACCGCTTGGCGGGAGTAGCAGTGGCCTGGAGGGCCCTGCCCGGCTTGCTGCAGTGAGCGTGCTCCTGCGCTCGCAACAAGTGCTTGTCATGTGGAGCGCGCTGCGACGACGCGGGCGGCTGTTGGGCCCGTGCCTGCCGCTTCTGCTTGCCTCCAAATTTTGCGGAGACGCCTTCTTGGTGGAGCTGGGGGCTCCGCCAGGTGGCAAGCTGCTAGATGGTGGGGAGGAGGCGCCTCGGCGGCTCGCCGACTTCGGCTTCAGTTCGCAAGCTCCTCGCCGCAAACTCCTTCGCCGACAAGGCTTTCCGCCGCTGCCTCTGCCTCCTCCACGGTGAACCCGACCGCCACGGCGTAGCAGCCTGCCGCTTCTTCCACTCGTGGTGGCGCGCTGCATCTCGCCATCGCGGTGTCGCGGTGAGGCCCTTCGCTCATCGGGCGGATCCGCACTTCTTCCAAGCTGTCAAGAACACCCGACGACGCCATCTCGAGGCTCTTGCCAGGTTGGAACAATTCCACGCGAAGTCGCGACAATGGCATCATTGCACGGATGCGGTCGAGCGAGGAATTGTTGCACAATGGAACGACCCTCGCAACCCGAACCATTCGGGATGATCGTGGTCGTGCTTGAACAGCCCAGAGCATCGTGATCAAACCCAGACGGTGAAATTGAAGTTGAGGCCCAGCGCAGCCTCATGATATCCGCCAGACTCGAACTCCCAAGCAGGTCTCCTACTTCCCGCAAGGCGATGCGGCGCGAAGAAATCTGCGCCAACGACGCCATGTGAGTCCGCAAGCCCGAGGCGCAGGATCCGGTGACGGCAATCTTCAATCTAGCATCTTCCGCGCCAAGTTGCTCCAATCGCTGCCGCGCACTATTGGGGTTTGGCCAAGCGGTAAGGGCTACGGATTCTCCTCTACAATCCAACACCAATCTGCTCTCCACTCCTCCCACTTGTCATGAGCTCTCCTTCCGATAGGCTTTTTATTGCCGATCCTGAGATCCAAGCGATTCCTCCGGCGAAGTGGCTCTCTCTCGACTCGGGGCATGAAGAAGTGGCGGAAGAGGGCTACGCTCGGTGGATTCCGACAAAGTTTTCGCAAATATGTGCGAAACCGCCATGGTCGAGACAGCATTGGGGTGAAGTCAAGGAGGCGGAACCCGTAGGTGTTCGCGATATCGCAGAAAAATTAGAGAAGGGCGGACAGAGCCCGCAATAGAAGAACAAGGCGAAGAAAGGGTACCCAGTTGGGGCTAGTTCAAGTAGCGGCTGGGAGTACCTTCGCGCGTGGATGCGCTGCCTCCGCCGACCGTAAGACGAGAGTTTGCCTCGGCTCCTTGCAGCGAGCTGGGGAGATGGCCCTCCTTTCACAAAGACCGCAAGTCGCGCGCCTGGCGACTTCACGCCCCTTCCCTTGTCGGCTTTCGGAGCCATGGCGGAGGCGGTGGGGAGACCGACGGCGCAGGTGGTACTGGTGGCGAAGTGAAGTGCGCCGCTCTCTTCAGACTTAAAGAAGGGGGAGCAGTGGTTTTTTCGAGATTGGACAGCAAATGGCGAGGTGGGCGAACTGCCCCTGCTTCCCTGCTTATAAAGGGGGGAGCGACGCCCGCTTTCGAATAAAGAAACCCCCACGATCTCTCCCACGACGCCGCATTCGACGATGCCATTCGTGGGGGCGTGGTGGACCGGAGTGAGTTACGGCGTATTCAAGGCCGCGTGCCTGCAGACTGTTTTGTGCCTGGCCCAACAGCGCTTCAGCACCGCAGGTGGCCCAGTCCGGGGCTCTTATCGGTGTACTAGAGTAGGGGTACCCTAGTATCCCGAACTCGCACGGCAGTCGCAGCACCCCAGCAGCAAGGCTTGCTCGGTGACCGCCAAGGTCCTCCGCGGCTCCATTAGAGCCATTCAAGAACAAAGTATTTAAGTCAAGGAGACAAGGCCCGGCAAGAGGAGCTTGCCAGAAGGCCAACCAAGGCACTGGGGCAAGGCCCGGCAAGAGGAGCTTGTCGAAGGCCCGGGAGCGACATGCTTCCGGGCGCGACAAAGGCAACGATCATGGCAAGGCGCTTGTCATGCGCGACTACCACTCTGCTCCTCCGCCTCCAGCTCATCCACCAACGTGTTGCCATGGGGCCTTTCAGCGCGCTGCGTGGCAAGAGGCTGTCGCCGCTGGAGCGCGGTGGTAAGCGGCGCCGACAAGATTGCCATCGTGGCGAAGCGGTGGCGCCCGACGGTCCTTTTTTCGCACTATTTAGTCGACTTAGACGGGCATTTAATGCCTTTGTCCCTAGCCGCCGGGGTTAGGTATGATACATCGCACAAGTAGCTGTACCAACCACGACTCCTTTTACGTTTTGCCCTTGTCTACGCTTGCCACCGTCGGAGACCCCTTGAGCATATAAAAGGAGGCCCTTGCAAGAACGTAGAAGGGGTTCGCCCATTCGAAACCAGAGAACACTCACGCTTAGGTATTGTAGCTCTCAGCCCCCTAGCAAGAACACAATACAATCGCATAAGCAGCAGAGGGAGTATTATCTCTCCGGAGAGCTCCGAAGCTGGGTAAACTGCTCGTGTGCTTCACCACGATCTGCTCCTCGTGCGACCACCGCCCCCCACCGAACCGAAAGGGGCTCGGTCCGCCGGTCCCATAGGTGTTCGTGGGTCCGATCAGCTTCCCCGACACTATGCCCACAAATGGCCATCTATGCACTGATGAAAATGGTATTGACTTCGATCACAAGGTATACCGCTCCATGATTGGTTCTTTATTGTACTTATGTGCATCTAGGCCAGATATAATGCTTAGTGTTTGCATGTGTGCCCGATTTCGAGCTACACCGAAGGAATCACACCATAAGGCTGTGAAGCATATTCTTCGGTATCTATCTCACGCACCAACACTAGGATTATTGTAACGCCCTCGATGCGGCTATATCTCCCACGTGTCGAAGCACGACTTGGAGGCATAACCGCATTGAAAGCAATGTCGCAAGTGAGGTAATCTTCACACAACCCATGTAATACATAAGGGAAAGAGATACATAGTTGGCTTACAATCGCCACTTCACAATACATGAGTAAAACATTACATCATACAGATACAATCAAGGTCCGACTACGGAACCAAAATAAAAGAAGACTACCCCAAAAGCTACACAGATCCCCGATCGTCCCAACTGGGCTCCACTACTAATCAACTGAAACCAAACAACACAATGAACAAGATCTTCATCGAGCTCCTCCTTGAGCTCGGGGCCACCGCACGGTTTCATCGGCACCGCAAACTGGTTTTGAAGTATCTGTGAGTCACGGGACTCAGCAATCTCACACCCGAGATCAAGACTATTTAAGCTTATGGGTAGGAGAAGGTGGTGAGATGGAGCTGCAGCAAGCGACTAGCATATCTGGTGGCTACATTCGCAAAAGAGAGCGAGAAGAGAAAGCAAGGCACGGTCGAACAACTATGATCAAGAAGTGATCCCAAACTACTTACGCCAAGCATAACTCCAACACCGTGTTCACTTCCTGGACTCCGAGAAGAGACCATCACGGTTACACACGCGTTGGTGTATTTTAATTAAGATCAACTTCGGGTTTTCTACAACCGGACATTAACAAATTCCCATGTGCCTCATAACCGCGGGCACGGCTTTCGAAAGATAATACCCTGCAGGGGTGTCCGAACTTTGCCCATGATAAGCTCTCATGGTCAACGAAGGATATTCCTTCTACCGGGAAGACCCGATCAGTCTCGGAATCCCGGACTACAAGACATTTCGACAAAGAATAAAACAAGACCAGCAAAGCCGCCCGAATGTGCCGACAAATCCGATAGGAGCTGCACATATCTCGCTCTCGTGGCACACCGGATAAGCGAAGCATACAGGTACCAACGTAATCCAAGTTGCCAAGGAATGGTCCCGACGGTGCTCTAGTTTGGACCAACACTCGAGGAGCACCGCCCGGGGTAAAATAAAGATGACCCTTGAGTCTGCAGAACCCAAGGGAAAAAGGCTTAGGTGGCAAATGGTAAAACCAAGGTTGGGCCTTGCCGAGGAGTCTTATTCAAAGCGAACTGTCAAGGGGGTCCCATAAATCACCGAACCGTGTAAGGAACGCAAAATCCGGGAACATAACACCGGTATGACGGAAACTAGGGCAGCAAGAGTGGAACAAAACACCAGGCATGAGGCCGAGCCTTCCACCCTTTACCAAGTATATAGATGCATTAATTAAATAAGATATATTGTGATATCCCAACAAGTAAACATGTTCCAACAAGGAACAACATCTCCATGTTCCAACAAGGAACAAACTTCATCTTCACCTGCAACTAACAACGCTATAAGAGGGGCTGAGCAAAGCGGTAACATAGCCAAGCAACGGTTTTCTAGGAAAGGATGGTTAGAGGCTTGACATGGCAATGTGGGTGGCATGATAAGCAAGTGATAGGCATCGTAGCATGGGCATAGCAAAAGAGCGAGCATCTAGCAAGCAAAGATAGAAGTGATTTCGAGGGTATGGTCATCTTGCCTGAAATCCTGCAAGGAAGAAGAACGAGTCCATGAAGAAGACAAACGGAAGAAGTCGAACGAATCCTCACAACTCCGGAACGAAACCGAAGCTAAGCGAGAAGCAAACCGGAAAGAAGCAAACAACATAGTAAAACAACCATCACATAAACATGGCATGATGCGCAAACAAGTATGATGCATGTCCGGTTTAATGAGGCATGGCATGGTAATATGCACAAACAAAACTACAAGTTAAATGGAGCTCAATATGCAACGGGTTGCATATTGACAAAACACCACATCACTTATTTAGTTCTCTCCCGAATAGGTACTCAACAATATCAAATGTTATTAAACATGGCAAGAGGTGAAGCATAGGTAAACTAACTATTTAGGCAAGATTAAATGAGGCCGGAACAACAAACAACAATTCCGGTAAAACCCCATATGCATATTTCGAATTTGGTACTGTTCTGACCTAAAGCATATTTTAGAGTTGTTAAACATGCAAAGCAAGTACACCATATTAAACTAGGCATTTTTCTACCCCATTTACATATATAATTTATTTAAATCAGGGCTACGGTTATTTAGTTATGAAATAAATCATTTTAGCATGGCATATAAGCAAATTAATGCAAACAACAATTATAAACATTTAAATGTTGTTATCATGATGCGGATGACATGTGCAATTTTTATTAAAAATTGACATGAGCATGTTATGAAGCATTTGTCGTCGTCGCGGAAACGAAAAAGGGTGCCACGGCAACGACAACGGAAATGGTGCCACGGCAACATTCCGGTTCCGATAACTCGATTGAGATGCCGGTGCAAAGGAAAGTGTGGACGTGCGGAACATGCAAAAGATGGTGGGATGATCCCGGTTTCCGGGTTCCCACGGGACTGCAAACGAGTGACAATTCGGACACGATGCAAACGGGCATCTCATACAACATGCATTCGTTCACGGGCGGCATGTCGGGGTTATACCTTCAAAGCGTGCATTCGGGACAGTGCAATGTAGAGGAAGTAGTTGTTCTCGTGACGGTAGGGGAAGTAGGGGTTCACGGACGTCGTGGAAGTAGTCGTTCACGGCGACGGTAGTTGTACATGTTCGCTTCAGAGATGTCCGGGTCATCGGTAGAGGAAGTAGTGGTACACGCCTCAAGAGGGACTTGACGATCCGATGTCTCCGGGTTGTCGTGGTACTTGCGGTCTCGGCGACGGTAGTTTTTCACGGGTCGTAGACGTTCCCGGGTCATGGGTAGAGGTACTCGACGCATCATCGTGGGACTTGGCAAAATTCTCGGAGAAGATTGACGGTCCGGGTACGGGTCTTGCAGTGTAGTCAAACTTGGTGTATCCGAAGAAGTACTTGTGAACTTGAGGATCGACGGTAGTCGTTCACGTTGTACTTGACTTGGCGAAATACACCACGACGGTAGTTGTACACGGTTCGTAGATGTTCATGTCGCCGTAGTCGTTTGGGTCTTGGAGTGATGGTAGTCGTTCACTTGACGGCGGTAGACGAACTTGGCGGTCCTCGTCGTCATGGTACTTGGCATCCTCTCGGCCTTGACAGTGAAGAAACGGAACGCGATGGTCATGGTACTTGGCGTGCAGTGCAGCAACAACGCGGTCTACAGGGCAGCAGTTGGAGGAGCTCCCGGCGATGCAGGGGAGCAGCTGGGACTTGACGACGCAGGGGAGCAACTGCAGCAAGGAGAACATGGTGGAGCAACAGCGAGGCGGCCATGGCTGGCACCATGGACGAAGGCGAGGAGGGTTGAGGGCAGCGGCGCTGATGGAGGAGGGCACGACGGCGGCGAGGAGGCCGACGGGGCTCAGCGGGCGTGATCCGGCGGAGATGCTTGAGCAGGGGCGGACGCGAAGGAGAGGAAGGAGCGGTCGTCGACCTGCTAGGCTCCGGTGGCACGGGTCAACGAGGACGAGGTGGAGGAAGCCGAGGGGGTCGAGCGAGGGAAGTGGATTGGGAGAGGCGCTCCTCTCGTGCGTGGTGCCGGCGTGAGGGAGGAGACGAGGGAGAGAGCGGGGGTACGAGGGGAGATGCTCGCTAGGGCTAAGGGTTGGGGCGAGCTGGGCCTTGGGCCATGGAGGAGCTGGGCTGCGGATGAGGAAAAGGCCCAAGTGGTTGCTGGAGGGCTTTCCTTTTCTTCTTAATTCTATAAATTTGGAATTCACAGCTGAAGAAAAGGAAAAGGCCAGGAGGTGGGAGATGAATTTAGCAGATATAAGAGTATCCTCATGCTCATGGAATTATACTCTATTTGATAAAATTCCTTTGGACATTTTTAGAGGTAGAAAAATAATGCAAGTTTGAATTAAATTCAAACTTGAGCCATTTTTGAACCCAACCAAAACAACTCCAAAAAGATGATATTTGATAGAGAGGTATAATGCATGGAGTAAGATCATCAGGAAATAAATGAACATTAAAGGAGAAGGGAGAAATGGCACCAGCAAAAGAAAGGAAAAAGAATGAAGAAGGAGGTGATGATACATGGGCATGGCTTGAGAGAAGAGACAACAAGGACAGATGCACACACAACAATACACCAATATGAAGAATGCAACTCACATGATGATCATGATGCAATGCAAAAAAAAAGAGCAAGCATAAAATAAACACACGGCGAAACCCGGAATATATGGAAGTCTTCTGGATCGTCGGTCTCGGGGCGTTACAATTATGGTACCCCAAGGGCTCTACTTTTGATCTCATTGGATATTCTGACTCTGACTATGCTGGTGATCGTGTGGACCGCAAGTCAACATCTGGTACTTGTCATTTCCTTGGACGATCTTTGGTCTGTTGGTCCTCGAAGAAACAGAACTGTGTATCACTGTCCACTGCGGAAGCTGAGTACATTGCTGCTGGTCTTGCTGTGCTCAATTGATGTGGATGAAGCAAACTCTCAAGGACTACGGCATCAACGTGAAGAATGTGCCTCTCTACTGTGACAATGAGAGTGCCATCAAGATTGCTCACAACCCAGTTCAACACTCGAAGACAAAGCACATTCAGATTCGTCATCATTTTCTTCGTGATCATGTGTTGAAGGGCGACATCTCCATCGAGCATGTGAAGACCAAGAACAGCTAGCTGATATCTTCACAAAGCCCTTGGATGAGAAGAGATTTAGCAAGTTGCGTGTGAGCTAAATATCTTAGAATCTTCAATGTTCTTTGAAAAGGACACTCACCCTAACACTTATGCAAAATTGATGACTTAGATGTGCAACACATGAAGAAACGTTTTCTTCAATCAATGAAGAATAACACTCTAAGTGTGAAGAAATTAATGAAGAATTTGATTCTCGTAACCCTACGACAATTGTATGCAGTGTCTGAAATCATCATTCTTATAATGGTGGGACACGCGACCACCAAAGTTGAAAATCTTCAATTTGAGTTTTTCCTCGGTTTTGAAATTCTTCAGTTTTCAAATTCTTCAACTTTGCAAAATCTTCACTGTTTCATTATTCTTCTTCATTGGCTATATATATATATATATATATATATATATATATATATATATATATATATATATATATATATATATATATATATATATATATATATATATATATATATATATATATATATATATATATATATATATATATATATATATATGGGTTTATGTCCTCTACAACTTTCACTTATGGCTATTTCTTCAAGTTGCATTTTCTGCTAAGTGAATGTGATCGGACCCTTTCCCCTCTATGCTATACTCAACCCAATCTATTCACAAATTATTCATGTGCATTCTATTTGAAACTCGTTCAAAATCTTCACTGTGTCCTTGTCAGCTGAAGAAATTGCGAACGGAACTTTTAACTTATCTTATCAAAATTTTCGGTTTTGCCGCTCAATCCGTTCCGCTTCCTACGATAGACTTATCTATTCATCCACGATCTAACACGATCTCCACTTTTCAGTACGTGGGTGACACTTGTCAAGCGAATGAGAAGGGTCAGGGGCACGTTCATCCAAAATCTTTGGGCGAACAGTTTTTCACCGTGGCTATATATACCCCCTCTCCCCTTCCTCACTTCCTTTACTCCGCTCGACCGCTCTCTCTCTCGCCGAGCTTCTCAAACCCTAGCGCCGCCGCTACTCCATCGTCGCCGGTGAGGAAGAGCTTCACTGCCTCGACCTCATCGCCGTCGTACTCGCGCCGACCGCGGAAATCTTCACTCCGCCGCCACCGTAGCTGTCTTCCTCCGCCGAGTTAGGGCGTGGGAGATATGAACTGACAAACTTCTAATCTACACGTCTCAGCTCGTCGTGTTCTTCAGTTCGGGTAATTAAAAGTTACTTTTATTACTCGCTTTGATTCTCAAACCTTCCTGAAAATCTTCAAAGGTGTTTATTCTTCAAATCTTCACACATATGAACACCTCAAACGTAATATGCTCTTGATTCGTTTCTCTAAGCAATGATTTTTCTTCAAGATTCCATAATTGTGTGGATCCTCGATCTATACAACTCTGGAACCTAAGACAAAGATCGCTTAGTGAAATTCTTCAAGGCTCATCTGGTCAAATTCCTCAAACTTGTTCTTTTGAAAACCTTACGAGAATGCATATGACCTCTCCAAATTCCTCGCAACTATACTCTGCTCACGGTACTCATGTCCGCCGCTGAATCACTAGGTTCTCATCAACTTAACTCATTTGCAGCGTTCCTGGAAGAAAAGTTGCATACTTCTTCAGAGAATTCGATTGTTCAAATTCCTCATCTGAAGACTATGTCTGAGGGTAAGAAGCCCTAGAAAGGAGGAAAGAGGCCTGAGGTCATGACTGCTTTTGAGATACCTGAGGACATATATGCTGACTATTGCACACCTGATGAGTCCAAGTTCGGAAAGGAGAACAAAAATCAGCGCAAGGTGCGCATACAGAGGATTGAAACGAGATGGGCAAGAGAATGGAGGGAGTACAGGTATGTTACTCCAAAGTATATGAAGAAATTCGCTCTTAATCCTCCATGCCCAAGACCTCCATTGGCACCTGGCCAAGAAGCTGACCCCACCAGCATCAAGCATGGTGAGGATTTTCCTGAAGAATGGGCCAAGCGCCAAGCCAAGTTGGCGAGACAAGCCAAAGAAGCTGTGAGGAAATTCAATGAAGACTCTACTACTGCTGCTGCCACTGAGGCCCCTGTCAAACCCGAAAAATCAATGGCAAAGAAGCCAGCGCACAAGCCAAGTGCTTCACCAACAGTGCTCTCACGGCCAAAATCCTCAGCAATGCCCTCACGGCCAGAATCTTCAATGCCCTCACGGCCAGTTCCTCATGCTGCTCCTGCTCCTCCCAAATCCTCAGCTCCTCCTCCAAAGTCCTCAAGCAGCTCCGCAAAGTCCTCAAGACTGTGCATCCGCCACGTGCCAAAGGACTCGCAAGCATCTCTATTGCCTCTGTGTCTCAAAGAAGTTCCTCACCGCACCAAATTCTTCATCGTGCCCCACTCTCATCAAGAAAAGGCAACGGTTGGTCGAGGTCCTCGGCCAAGTCCAAAGAAGAAACATGTTGCCTTCCAAGTGCCATCTAATGATGAAGCTGATGATGATGAACTTGCAGAAATCATCAGAGACCGACAAGCCAAAGGCACACCCGTGCCACTGCTTTTGGATCCAAGGGCGATCCTCGAGTACATTGATCTCTGGCACAAGGATCCAGAGACACCTATGCCTGATTTTCATTTGACTCCTGGCCAAAGTCACATGCTGACCCATTTCATTTCTGAAGAGAAATGGAAATTTGAGAAGGCAAGGCAGATCAAGAAGGCTCAGTTTAGAAAAGAGAAGTTCCTGATGAAAAATGTTGTCAGAATGACACCTGATGGTCTTCTCAAAATCCAGTCTGAAATCAAAGCCCTCAGCGATTACTTTGATGCCTACTATGCTGATTGGCAAGGAGCCAAAGTCAGATTTGTAAACCCGACCAAGAAGTTCACAAATGTTGCAGCTCCAACGCAATAGGAAGTTCCTCTGGCTGGAGCCTCTGCTCAGCCTACTGAAGAACATGCCAGCACCGCTGATGATTTTCAGCCTCATCAAGACAATGCTAGTTCCGTGGCTGATGACTCCATTCCAGCCCGAAGAAATTGCGTGGCATCCACTAGTGGTGCGCTGAATAAATCGAAGAAGTTAGGGCAACTGCATCAGTTGCGCCTAAGGAAATTCAAACAGATTCCTCAGCTCCTCCTGCGCCTACACCAACTCCTATCCTTCCATCTGCATCAGATGTGAAGAAGACCAAGGCTACAGAGCGAGCTGCAGTGAAGAAAAGGAAAGCATCAGCTGCTTCAAATTCTTCAGCCCCGAAGAAAATGAAGCCTATGACAAGCTCGTTTGAAAATCCAATCGATGTTGTTCCGATTTCCTCCATTCCATCAAAGGACCTTGTTCCTTTTGGTGAAGAATATGAGATCCCTAGCGGATCTGATGAAGAAAATCATTCTACTGCTTCGTCAGAGCAGATTGATGAAGAAATTGAAGTGGATGTGATCCCTTCAACACCAATCATTTCCTCGCCCATGCCTCAGTTCACAGCTGAAGAGGCTGGCATTGAAGAAATTGAAGAAGATGTGGATATTGGAAGCATTAACGCCAAAGTGATGAATGATGACTTTGGGACAACAAGATCCAAATTCTCCACTCTTCACTCCAATACAACAAATTCCTCAGTCCCCTGCACCAACAGTTCAAATGGGCTCTGAAGAAACTCATCCCACCTCATCTGTGCATGAAGAAATGCCAGCCACTAGTGCTGAAGAACCTGCAGCTGCTACTCCTTTGAACACGCAGACTGCATATGAAGAGGAACCAGAAAATCCTCAGCCTGAAGAACCTGAGATTGTGATTCCTGAGATAGTGATGCAAATCACTGACACTCCACTGCCAAAGCCAAAGAATCCACTCTCAATGAAGCAAAAGTTCAAGGCTGAAGATTTCTTCGGCGAGCATGTATTCTTCACTGACTACAACCCATATGACTCTGCTTGCATAAGGAAGAGGCGTTTCTGGACTGCTAGTCAAGCCAACTTCTATTCCTCTGTGCTATTCAACAAAGACAAAGTCTTCGATCATGCACATATTCCTCACGTGGACATGGAATCTCTGCCAGGCTTCGAGCTAGTCCTCAGTGTTCTTCATGATGCTGGTTTGCTAAATTTCTGCACCGACATCTGTGATTAGAATGAAGAACTCATTCTTCAATTCTATGCAACGCTGCACATCACCGGAGATTTTGAAGATGTGAACTCATGGGTACTGGACTGGATGACAGAAAATACTCACTACAAGGCACCAGCAACTGAATTACTTCGTGCCCTCCCACTCAATCCTCCCCTTGATGGTGCTCGTTGCATCTACAGTGAACCTGAACTTACAAATCACTACATGCAAGTTCTGATGAAGCCTTTGAAGCCAGGGCAGGCCCCTCGTACCCAATTCTTCGTCAAGGAATTACTATATGTGCCTCGGACTGTCTATCGCATTCTGACGAAGACAATGAGTCCTATCAAAGGCCACGACTCAAATGATGAAGAAGTCGTTGTCATCATGAAGAATATGCTTTTCAATATCATTCATGGCGTTCCCGTCAACTTCCATGATTTCTTCATGAGGACTCTGGCAAACATTGCTATGTCACCTTTTGAGATGTAGCCTTATGCACCATGGATTATGAGGTTCATCAGGACAAGGTCTTCACTCAATTACAAGGCTGATACTCAACCACTGCAGCTACTTGCCTCAATTGAAGTCCTCAAACGGACATTTTCCTCACCGATGACAAAGGCAAGGCAATCTGCTATGATAGATGAAGGCATTCGTCCATTGGATGGTCAATTTCGCAAGGCTGCATCCTACTCCACCAATGATGACTCGCCACACATGACTCTGCCGCCAACACCTCCGCCAAGCAAAATCCTCAAGCCACAAAGACCGTGGTGATGACCGATCGTGAGTTACTCCTCGCCTTCATCGTAAAGTTGATCGCAATCATAAATGGGTCAAGCGTCGGTTTGGTTCAATTCTTCACAACATGACCTCAACACACAATGCAAAGAAGAAAACCAATACTACCTCCATGAAACCTTCAACTGCACAGGCTGTTCTATCTCATCTCTACAACGCAGAAGATCCAAGAACATGGGTCTCAAGGAAGAATTTGACTGGTCTGCACCTCCACGAAGTAATTCAAGAAGGTCAAGGTTCCTTCCTTGGTGGCCAGCTCCTATTCTTCATCGCGACAATCGATGAAAATGAAGACTTGGACGACACTGCGGCAGGCCCTACTACGACAACCGACCCTAACAACGCTGGCGCGCCTCCATCAACTTGATATTCTTCGAGCGTTAGTCCTCGCTTTTGATCCTTTTGGTCATTCGATGACAAAGGGGAGAAATTTGAGTTAGTCTTCAAGCGGGTCTATTATATGGGCGTTTTTTGCTAAGTTACAACTCTCGTTCTTCTGAAACCTTTATTGGATCCAGTTGTAATCTTAAACCCGATGGTGCTCTGATACTTTTGATGTGTTCCTATGCATGCTTATTCTTCGTTATGTGTTAATACACGCATGCTGAATTACATCAGTCACCATATTTCATCATGCATTTCAAATTCTTCATATTATATGACAAATGCGTGTATGAATTACAAGATATAGGGGAAGATCTCCATGATTCAACTCTTCAAATGTGCAATGCCTCAAAAGCAAATTCCTCACTATGCACATCTTCAGGGGGAGTTCTTCTATATCTTGCAATCAAATTCCTAAATATCAGTATTTACACTACATATGTTTATCCCCGTTGAAAACTTAACCTATATTGTCATCAATCACCAAAAAGGGGAAGATTGTAAGTGCATCTAGTGCCCCTTAGTGATTTTGGTGTATTGAAGACTTATAGGTTAAGGGACAAATGTGTTTATGAGTGTACACTGGTCTATAAGTCTATGAGGAGTTTGATATTTACAGAGAAAGTCGACCCCTAAAAATGAAGTTCTTCAACTGAAGACTTTGATATTCTGAAGACTTTCTGAAGACTTTGAAAGTGAAGAAATTGGTGTGACCTTGAAGACTTGGTATTCATTTGAGGAACATGAAGCGTGAAGACTTTTGTTTTAGTAGTTTCGTTTTCTCTTTCTTGAGTCATAGGAAACACCGTACTGTTAAAGGGGGTCGAGGAAATACTAAGGAAAAATTTCCATGTGATGCTCAACTCAAAATCCTACACCTACCAATCCCTTCGAGTGAAGCCTTTGGAAATCTCATACAGTTTAGTCAATTTCTTCAGTGACAGAGACGAAGTTCTTCTGGTCTCTGAGGAATTTGTTCTGACTGAGGAGTTAGGAATTCGCCAGTGCGGATTGCCCACACAGTGAGGAACATGATAGCCCTGAGGAATTTGAGAGTCAAATTTCCTACCGTTGTTGTGTTGTGCGCCAGCTGTCCCAAAATATCTTATCCACCTAACGGTCATATCATTGAAGGGCATTTATGTCTTATCATGTCGGGCTGCTCCCTAGGCTATAAATAGTCGCCCCCTACAACCAATAGCTGGTTGGTTGCTCCGAGAGAACTTGACACTTGTCATTTGAGAGCAACCCATCCTCCGAGGACTTTGAGCGAAAATCATCGAGTGAGGATAAACCCAAAACCAAACCCTACAAACCCAAAGTGATTGAGCATCATCAAGAGATTGATCTGCGTGGATCCGACGCTTGTTACCTTTGAAGATCTGTGCTTCTTCCGCACGGTTAGGCGTCATGGTCTAGAGCATCCAAGAGGAATTGTGGATCGCCGAGTGACCGGTCTGTGAAGGTTTGGAAGTCGCTGAAGACTTACCACGAGTGATTGGACGAGGTCTGTGTGACCTTAATTCAAGGAGAATACGGTGAGGACTTGGTGTCCCGAGCTGCGTGCTCAGCCGATCGGGTGTCCGGACTGTGTGTCCTCGAGTTTAAATACTTAGCCGCTCCAACCAGACGTACAACCGAGACAGCAGTTGGAACTGGTCTACCAAATCATTGTCTTCACCAACCCTCTCGGTTCTATTTCCTCAACTCTTTCATTTCCTCATTTCTGTGTTGAGTGTTTGTTCATATCTGTGTTTGAATACTTTGACCAAGACTTTCTCAATTTCCTCAGTTCAATTTCTTCATCTGTTGTCTTCATCTTGTGTTATCCTATGTTTACGCTTTACAGACTCTGTGATTGTCTTCATTTCATCATGATGACCATGCCCGCATTCTGTTATGCTTACTTCTGAGTACTTATTTCGCTGCAAGTAGTTCTTCGCTTAGGAATTTCCTCACCAGCAAATTCCTCAGTGAAGAATTCATAAAAATCGCCTATTCACGCTCCCTCTAGTCGATATAACGCACTTTCAAGGGTTGTAAGAGAGAGCTTGAGAGATGATCCAGGCACAGATAGGTGGATATATCGCTTGTGTGTGGGAGGAAGCAAGGTCAATCGATACATAGATAAAGAGAGAGAGAGAGAGAGAGAGAGAGAGAGAGAGAGAGAGAGAGAGAGAGAGAGAGAGAGATGGGCGAGTGTGGGTCGTCATGCAGTCGAAAGAGTGAGACGGGTTGGAGAGAGTGACCTAGATAGACAATGTGTGTGAGAGAGTATAAAATATGAATATGTTGAATTGGGCCCAAATATGGAGATACATCGTTTATGTGTGAGAAAGAACGAGGTCAATTGAGATATATAAAGAGACAGAGAGACAGAGAGAGAGAGAGAGAGAGAGAGAGAGAGAGATTGAGCGAACGTGTGCTGCCATGAGGTCGAAAGAGTGGGACGGCTTGGAGAGTCTGACCTAGATAGACAATCTGCGTGAGAGAGTATGGAGTGTGTCAATTGAGGCCCAAATAAGGAGATACATCGTTTGTGTGTTAGAGAAAGCGAGGTTAATCGAGACTTAGATAATGAGAGAGAGATTGAGCGAGTGTGGGCCGCTGCACAGAAGAAAGAGTGAGATGGTCTCGAGAGAGTGACCTAGACAATGTGCATGCGTACTCGAGAGAGGGGTGTCTAGATAGGAAATTTATGTATCTAGCAAGAGAGGGTGGGAGGGAGGGAGAGAGAGCTCATCATGGAGTGCAATGGCGGGTGTGTGAGAGATACATTTGTTGACAGAGTGGAAAAAGGGGGTTGTGTATTTTAGAGAGTTAGAGATGAAAACATGGAGTTAAAGAATGAGCGTGTGTCAGAAACCGATAGCTTTGTAAGGTGGTTAAGATAGGAAGACTGATCGATATAGGAAGTATGTAGCGTGTATGCCGAGTGGGGGGGCTAAAACAACATTTGAATGCAGATAATACTAGACTTAATATTGACGTTTCAATTTAGTGTACATTGTAAGGTTTGAATTCAGGACCATGAATATGGCTTTCGTAATTATTTTGAAGTCATGCCATACTAGGTTTGCAAAAGTTGATATTGACTAAATTGTTTTGGTATTTTGTATGTGTGTGGTCATATGCTTGAATCCATCCAAAGTTTTCTCACTACCATAGTGTGCATCATATACATATGAATTTGAATTAAAAAAGTAGCATGGATACCGTGAAATGCGAAATACACATTAGACTTGGAGATCGCTATGTGACAAACACACTCTAATTTAAAGAACTCCTCATTAATTAATTTATAGTATCTCTTTTCGAAGGAATAATTATTTACAAGGAAAACACGGGCATGGTAATACATGCAGATTCGTTTGTGAATGAAAGAAGATTCATTTGCATTCTCAAATGTAGGCGCACCAGGCATACTAGGGTCGTGTCATGGTGGTCGCATGTGTCGTACTTACGCTAGCACCCCCCCCCCCAAAGAAGGACGACAAAAAAGTTCGCGCTTCCACATTTCAGATTCAAATATTTGGCAGCCCCAATTCCATCCCTACAAAATCTCCTTTCTCACCCATCCCCTTCCGCGCCCAGAGCGCTCAAATCCCTAATTCGCCGCTAATCGAAGCAAAATTTGAATCACCCCTCGTCTCGTCTCTTTCCCCACCTCTGTGTTGGATGACAAAGACGAAGACGACAGTCGCGCTTCACCACCGCACCGGAGCTGCCTCATCTACGCCCTTGTCCACCGCACCGGGTGGTCCACCGACAATGTCGGCCGCCGCAGCCGATGTGCCTCACAGACACCAACTTCCACCGCATTAGGTGTGCTTCACCAACACCATCTCCCGCCTCACCGGGGTTACTTCACCGAACACATCATCACACCTCCACGCCTGAGGCCCTTGGTGCCCATTGGTGCTTCACCAATGGCCTCGTCCACCGCATCGTAGCACTCTGCTGCCGCTCAAGATCTGCATTCGTACGCTGCCAGCCAACACCAGCGCATCACCCTTCACGACTCTAAAGTTACTCGCACTCTAGGCGAGCATGCCCAAACACCGACCTGACTAGGTAGCCACAAATCACTCCCATGTGCACTATTCCGACGAAGTTTGGATATCCTTTTACTTCTACCTTAGCTTACACACCTATAAAACTCCGACTTTAACTCTTATTTCTTTTGGAGATATCATCTGAAACAAGCAAAATCATTTTTAGCGAAGCATGATGATTCTACAGGATCTGGTACACATCTTGCACGCCGGTATAACCTTTGTAAGTACTTTTCCTCTGGTACAGTAGCAAGGTCGATTCCTCTCATTTGATCAACCATTCGCCATGCCAAAAATGTAGAGGGGGGTGCAAGGAGCAGAGGGCCTGCACATCCAAGTAAGTGGTAACATGGACCTGTACATGGAACATACCAATCGCAAGCAGAACTGCAGTGAGCCTATACAATGAGCTAGCATAAGTCCCTACATTTCATTTAGTTCATACTGGCATGCGCGTATGATTTGTGTGAAGTGGCGGATCCACGAATTCAAGTTACCAGGGGCGAAAATTTAACTTAAAAAATACAAAGGCACTTGCACTTCGGAAATCAACATAACTTGAGAAATGTGAAACTACATGCACTTTGAAAACCAGCTAATGATCCAAAGTAGTTCCAGATTATAGACCACTAGATGATGTAAGCACCAAAAACACAAAATACAACATGGTGGACAACGACTACTAACATGGACTGTACCTTCTTGAATTATTCATTCTCTGGCCAAAAATATCCAAGTCTAATTGCACCTATAACCAGTGCACAAACTGCATATCAATATTTCTATCTTGCACAGGTATGCCAATAGTTTGAAACAACATATTAGAAAATTATTTATGCTAGGTTGTCATTGTAAGGGGACGTTGTGGTAGACTGCCTCGACGTTTCCTCAAGCCATGAAAATGTACTATAATTTGCTTGTCATCAATTCCTTCAAATATCTCTTTCTCTCTCAACATAGCAGATCATCATTAGACATTAAATCCGTCAATGGGAGCTTGAAAAATGCTTGCATTAGATCCCTCATTAGACACTATATGTTCATCACCAGGAGCATGTAAAATATTTGCATCAAATCCATCACTAGCAGTATGTTCATTAGACACTTCAGGCTCAATAACAACATGAACTTGTATGTTTGCATCGGAAACTTGATTAGACACATCAGGTTCAGTCAGTTCAGTATTGATTGGGGGAGTTATAAAATAACCATAAATTGGTTTCATTTTCTTATATATTCCTTACATACAAGCAGTTTTACAACACCATCAGGTTTAACTATTGGCTGGAAATTGATCGATTGAATTAGATATAATCAGGGAGGTGATGTACCTGCTCGTTGCGCATGCTGCTCTTGCAAGCGGCGACTGTCCATTTGCGCAAGCTCGATGCCATGCCTGTGCTGCCGCTGCTGCTTCCCACACAGACTACACCCTAGGTTGGATCTTCATCTTCTTGTCCTTCCATTTGCTTGAAGCCCAGCGACCGGCGTCCATTGAGGGCGCGAGGAAGAGCTATGTTGGCCTGTCCAACGACGGCTAGGTTAGGAGCAAACCAGACTTGAGGCTGGAGTGAATGAATTGGAGATTTTTCCTGCTGTCGATCGATATGGGAGGCACTCGGTTGGGCTGCGAGCCTGCTATAGGGCCTGCCTTCCACTTACTTTATTGGCAGATCCAAATTGAAACGATTTTCTTCATTTTTTTACATTGCCTACTCATGCGCTGGGACGAAAAAAACTAGCCTGGGCCAACCTGGATGACTCAAACTAGGTGCGCACTTTGCCGCCACCCGAGTTCGAATCTTGGGCATGTGCGAAGATCTCAAGATCTCAAGCCACAAGCTTGTCACCAGCCTAGCCTTGCCGGATCTGCGTGAGCGGGGAAGAAGATGGACACGGCAGTTTACCCAGGTTCGGGCCACCTTGCGGTGTAAAACCCTACTCCTGCTTTGGGGTGGATTGGCCTCACGAGGAGCTGAGGATGAACAAGTATAGTGGATGAAAAACCTCGCAGGGCTATGGTAGTGAGGGTGGAAAGGATCGGATCGGGATCCTTCTCTACGATGGAGACTAGGCTATACTTATAGTGGTCTAGTCCTCTTCCCCAAAACTTGGGCGGGAAGGGATCCCACAACAGCCAATTTGAAATGAGACAAGAGGTTGAAAGCACAAGTGCTCTGCGGGAGATTTTTGTAATTAATGTCAACATATCTCTAGTTGGACTAATGTTTTCATCTAGTATATTTCAGATAAGTTCAACAATGGAGTGGCGTGGACTACAGGATGTGGAACCCCTTCAAGATGATAAGGACAAAGGATTGGCTCAAGCTCAAAGCTGAGGACTCTACATTTTCTATTTTAGTGATCCAAGATCACACTGAGTCCATAGGAAAGCCAATACTATTAAAAGTGGATGAGGTGTTGCTGAATGGCTTGCTTGCTCAAAGTACTTAGTGATATGCTCCAAAGCCCTCAACCAATTTCTCACATCCACATATGTCCCAAACCAAAAGTCAAACTCGGCCCCACCGAAATTTCCTATCCGGCGCCACCGAGTTCACTTGACATAGCCACTGCAAGAAACCCTAGTCAATTCGATCTCATCGATGGGATCTTGGTCTCATCGGGATGGGCTTGCCAACTCTCTGTTGCCTATTGCAGTAATTCCGGTCTCACCGAAATATGCAATCGGTCTCACCGAGTTTGCTTGGCCAACTCTCTGTTTTGCTTATTACCCAAATCGGTCCCACCGAGTTTGTGTAATCGGTCCAACCGAGATGAGGCTTTACCCTAACCCTAGCACATAGGTCCTACCGAGTTGATCATGTCGGCCCCACCAAAAATCCTAACGTTCACATTTTGAACTTAATCGGTCTGATCAAGTTTTCTGATTCGGTCCCTCCGAGTTTGGTGATTTTTGTGTAACGGTTAGGCTTTGTGTGAAGGCTATATATACCCCTCCACCCACTCTTCATTCGTGAGGAGAGCCATCAGAACATGCCTACACTTCCAACACACATTTTCTGAGAGAGAACCACCTACACTTGTGTTGAGGTCAAGATATTCCATTCCAACCACATAAATCTTGATCTCTAGCCTTCCCCAAGTTGCTTTCCACTCAAACCCTATTTCCACCAAATCCAATCCTATGAGTGAGAGATGAGTGTTGGGGAGACTATCATTTGAAGCACAAGAGCAAGGAGTTCATCATCAACACACCATCTATTACCTTTTGGAGAGTGGTGTCTCCTAGATTGGTTAGGTGTCACTTGGGAGCCTCTGTCAAGATTGTGGAGTTGAACCAAGGAGTTTGTACGGGCAAGGATATCGCCTACTTCGTGAAGATCTACCCTGGTGAGGCAAGTCCTTCGTGGGCGATGGCCATGGTGGGATAGACAAGGTTGCTTCTTCGTGGACCTTTCGTGGGTGGAGCCCTCAGTGGACTCGCGCAACCGTTACCCTTCGTGGGTTGAAGTCTCCATCAACGTGGATGTACGACAGCACCACCTATCGGAACCACGCCAAAAATCTTCGTGTCTCCAATTGCGTTTGCACACTCCAATGCCATCCCTTTACATTCTTGCAACTTGCATGATTTACTTTCTGCTGCTCATATACTCCTGTCATGCTTGCTTGATATGTATTGTGAATGTTTAAACTTGTGCTAAAACTCCACTTCAACTCTTCTTACTAAGAGTCTATTCAACCCCCTCTAGACACCTCTTCTCGATCATTTCGATTGGCATCAGAGCATTGGTCCCCATTACTTTGGTTTAAACACCATTGGAGGAATATGGATGAGTCTACATTGGGGAGTCTTAGACATAGAGTGCCTATACTTGATGGAGAGTACTTTCATGAGTGGAAAAATGAGATGCTTGAGATTTTCAATGAATATCATTTAACCAAGTACATTACTACTACTTGTGCTCGCTTTGTTGATCCTTTGCGTCCCACACCCAATGATGATCTTGACATGATTTGCAATCTTAGAACTATCAATCTTATCATAAAAGGATTGCCTAAAAATTTGATTGCTAGCTTACCTGCTCTAGATTGTGCTTACACCATATGGAGATTTCTAGACGAACGATTCCCAAATTATTCCTTGAAAAATCTAGATGAGATTCTCCATAAGTCTATTGCCTTGAATAGAATGAGTACTAGTGATCCTAAGTTTGATGAGTGCCTGTTTGAGCTTCGTGATCTCATGCGTGCCAAAGGAGATGTTGGAATTATTAGCAATATCATTTCCGAAGTCATTAGGATTCATAGAGATGAACATTGTTACGGTCATACTTCTAATGAATCACTCTCTCTAGGAATTGATCCATAACATGACGATGTTGAACATGGATACTATGATGAGAATGAAGATAGTGACTATGATCTTGATGATGCGATGAGACACTTTGGTCTTATGGCTAATCTTCGCAAGTACATGGCTGGAGGAAAGGTATGGGTCCTTGATAGTGGATGTACTGATCATATGACCGGAGACAAAGATATGTTTCGTGAGCTTGCTGAAAACAACGACCCTCGAAAGTATGTCACTTTCGGTGATTACTCAAAGGGTAAGGTGGTTGGCCTTGGTAATGTGGCCATCTCACAAGATACCTCCATACAAAATGGTATGCTCGTTGAATCTCTTGGCTACAATTTACTTTCCGTATCTAGGCTTGCTGACTTTGGTTTCAATGTCCTATTTACTGAAGTAGATTGCCAAGTGTTTCGTAGGGATAATCATAAAATGGTCTTTACCGGTATCCGTAGAGGTGATCTTTACATTGTTGATTTCACCAAAAAGGCTCAACCTAGAACTTGCTTTATTGCTAGATCTTCGAAAGGTTGGTTGTGGCATAGAAGGTTAGGCCATGTGGGCATGCGAAATCTTGATAAGCTTATTTAAGGTGATCATATCCTTGGAGTAAAAGATGTTATATTTGACAAGGATAGACTTTGTAGTGCGTGTCAAGCAGGAAAACAAGCTGGAGGAAGTCACCCCGTGAAGAACATTATGACCACAAGAAGACCGCTCGAGCTACTTCATATGGATCTCTTTGGTCCCAATGCTTACAAGAGTCTCGGTGGTAACTCATTTGTCTAGTCATAGTTGATGATTTTTCAAGATTTACGTGGGTGTTCTTTCTTGATGATAAATCGTAGGTCCAAAAGATCTTCAAGAGCTTTGCTAGGAAGGCCCAAAATCAATTTGAAGTGAAGATCAAGAAGGTTCGCAGCGACAATGGAACGGAGTTCAAGAATGCAAATGTGGACACCTTTCTTGACGAAGAGGGGATTTCACACGAGTTCTCGGCTACGTACACACCTCAACAAAATGGATTTGTTGAGAGGAAGAACCGAACTCTTATTGAGATGGCAAGAACGATGCTTGATGAGTACAAAACTCCAAAACACTTTTGGGCCAAAGCGGTTGAGACAGCTTGTCATGCAACAAATCGCTTGTATCTTCACAAGCTACTCTGCAAGACGACATACGAGCTCCTCACCGGTAACAAACCCCAAGTTGGATACTTTCAAGTATTCGGCTCAAAGTACTACATTCTTGATAAGCATCGTCGTTCTAAATTTGCTCCTAAATCTCATGAACGATTCCTACTTGGTTATGGCTCAAACTCTCACACTTACCGTGTCTATAACAATTTCACCCGAAAGGTTGAAGAGACGGTAGATGTGAAGTTTGATGAATCTAAAGGCTCACAAGTAGAGCAATTTCCAATTGATGTAGGAGATAAAGACCCTTTGGAAGAAATCCAAGACTTGTCTATTGGAAAGATTCGACCAATGGAGGTGAAGGAGAGTACCTCATCCGTCCAAGTGGAAGCTTCTACCTCACGACAAGGTGAACCAAGAGTTGACATGGAAGCATCCACGAGTGGGACACATCAAGATGTAGAAAACGAGGAAGTACACCAAGATGAACCTCATCAACCTCCTTATTCACCACGACAAGAGAATGACAACGTCAACAATGAAGAAGGCCAAGAAGAAGGACAAGATGATGAAGTGGATGTTCCACCCTGACCCAAGCAAAAGTTCTCACGAGTTTGAGCAAGAGTCTCAAGAGATCATCCCGTCGAATAAATCTTCAATGATATTCAAACCGGGAGAATCACTCGCTCTAAAACTCGTTTGGCTAATTTTTGTGAACATTATTCATTCATCTCTAGCATTGAACCAATGAAGGTTGAAGAAGCATTGGAAGATCCGTATTGGATAAACGCCATGCATGAAGAGATACACAACTTTGAGAGAAATCAAGTGTGGACATTGGTTGAGAAGCCCGACAACAACCACAACATCATTGGTACCAAATGGGTGTTTCGCAACAAGCAAGACGAAGATGGTCAAGTCATTCGCAACAAAGCTCGTCTCATCGCCCAAGGCTACACTCAAGTGGAAGGTATGGACTACGGTGAGACATATGCCCCCGTTGCTAGACTTGAGTCCATCCGCATCTTACTTGCCTATGCTAATCACCATGATATCACTTTATACCAAATGGACATTAAAAGTGCTTTTCTAAAAGGTGAAATTGAGGAGGAAGTTTATGTTAAACAACCTCCCCGCTTTGTTAATCCTAAGAAACGCGATCATGTTTACAAACTTCACAAAGCTCTTTATGGTCTTAAACAAGCTCCTAGAGCATGGTATAAATGCTTGACCAAGTTCCTTATTGAGAAACGCTTTGAGACTGGAAAGAAAGATTCTACTCTTTTTACTAAAAGGGTTAATGGTGAATTATTTGTATGTATAATTTATGTGGATGATATCATATTTGGTTCGACTAACCCTCATTTTAGTGAGAAGTTTGGAAAGCTAATGTCAAAGAAGTTTGAGATGTCTATGATGAGTGAACTCAAGTTCTTTCTTGGGTTGCAAATCAAGCAAACTAAGGATGGAACCTTTGTTTCTCAAACGAAGTACACCAAGGACTTATTCAAGAAGTTCAACGTGCAAGAAAGCAAAGGTATGAAACTCCCATGCCAACTAGTGGACATCTTGATTTGACCAAGGATGGCAAATCAGTTGACCAAAAGGTTTACCACTCTATGATTGGATCATTGTTATATCTATGTGCCTCCCATCCCAATATTATGCTAAGTGTGTGCATGTGTGCACGATACCAAGTGGCCCCCAAAGAATGTCATCTTAAGGCTGTGAAAAGGATAGTGAGATACTTAATACATACACCAAATTTTGGCATTTGGTATCCCTAGAGGTCCTCTTTTGATCTTGTTGGCTATTCCGACTCGGACTATGCCGGAGACAAGGTTGATAGAAAGTCCACTTCGGGTACTTGTCAATTTCTTGGTAGATCTCTTGTGTCTTGGTCCTCGAAGAAACAAAACTCGGTATCCTTATCCACCGCCGAAGCGGAACACATTGCCGCTGGTTCATGTTGTGCTCAACTACTTTGGATGACCCAAACTCTTAAAGATTATGGGATCAATGTGAAACATGTTCCATTGCTTTGTGACAATGAGAGTGCTATTAAGATTGCTCACAATCCCGTGCAGCATTCTCGAACTAAGCATATTGAAGTTTGTCATCATTTCATTCGAGATCATGTTGCTAAAGGGGACATTGATCTTAAGCATGTTTGTACCGATAAGCAATTGGCGGATATATTCACCAAACCGCTTGATGAGAAAGTCTTTTGCCATTTGAGAGGTGAATTGAACATCATTGATGCTTCAAACTTGGAGTAGGAACTCCATTTAGATACGTGCAAGGCATGGCCTATGACTAATCCTTGATACTTCTCTTATGATGATGATCATTTGTATTGGATATAGTTGCACCCTTGCATGCTATCTAGCCCTTGTAGGTACTTGGATGAATCTAAATCTATAAGATTGCAACTCACTCACAACTTGAGCAATCTCTACATCACCAAGTCTCTGCACAATGGTGGTTGAAGACAAGGAAGCTTGGAACCCTTTAACATATCCTTTGACAAATTCTATATATCAAATATCTTTTGGTATCTAATTTCATGATTGTCGTTTTGGATACACAAGTGCTCTTCCTTGCAAATATAACCATTGTAGGTAGATGAACTCACTTCCAAGTGGTGCTCCCAACTCTTGATGAGCTACACCAACCTCGAGCAACCCACACAAGTTCAACTACATGACTAAGATCAAAACCACCACCCAAGGTATGTCATTCCATCTTAGAGAAGCTTTACCTCAAGTAACAGGTCAAAGCAACTCAACAAGATGTGAATACATCGAATGCTTAAACGAAAAATGGTAACCCCATTTTGAGCTTAAACGATGAGTATGACTTATGATCAAGTGTTCTCATTGACTCCTTAGTCAATATACTCTAATATAGGTGACTTTGTCACCGCCCAATTCTGGATGAAGTTTTCTAGTGTTTCTCTGATTTCTTGCATTTGTCCTTTGCATATTTATTCCCTTCCCTTTATCATTTTTTTCAAAAAAAAGAAGAAAAAAACTTCATCTAGATTTTCTTTTCTTTGTTTTGTTCTGCATTTCTTGCATCCAATTCATTGCAAATCTTTCAGTTAATTCCTTGCAAATCTTTGCGAGATATTATTTGCCTAGTGAGCTGAGGTGACAAATGTTCTCTCTTTGTTGAACTCGGTCACACCGGTCTGTCAAGTTCGGTCAAACCGAACCAATTCGGTGCCACCAAAGTAGATAACTCGGCGTTACCGATTTCCATGCAGAAAAGACCATTTGCCACTTGTTCCTGCATTTTTGTTCCAGCTCCACTCGATGATTCTTATCCTCTACCAGAATCACACTCTATATGCTACTTTGCTCTGTGACTCAAGGACCAAACCTATTTTGACTCACACTCCAGAAGAACGATGTCAAAGGGGGAGAGAGAGATCACATCAAAGCTTAATTCTTCAAAAGGGGAAGAGAGAAATCACATCAAAAGCCCCAGATGCTTGGTATTCAGAGAGGAGAGAAGTCACATGTCTTTAGAGGGGAAATACATGTTCATGTTTGCTAATTTTATTTGCTCTGATTTCTTTTCAGTTCCCTATCTTCTCCTAGCATCTCTCATACAAGATTCAGGGGGAGCAAGACATCTAAGGGAAGGAAATCTTTGAATTCATTGCATATCTTTTACTTTTGGGGACATGTCTACATCCAATAGAGTACTCAGTACTCACTCTCTACATGTCATCCCAGTCTTGGTACTCTTGTGGTTTCTTTTGTTTGCTCTGGCTTGTAGATGTATCTGTGTTATCTAACCTTGTTTACTCAGGTTCATTCCTTCCTAAGCCAACTCAAGACCACAAGGGAAGTATATGCATCACACTCATATGCATGAGGATTTCTTGCTGATGTACATACTATTTGCAAGAAGGACTCATGAGCATGAAGGTACATTTCCTATATTCGCATCTTTTGGTCTGATGCATATAGCCAAGATGCATGTAACACATTGCTTACTCTCTCATGCTTATGCATTCACATGCTCCTATACTCCATATTTGCATGATTGCATACATATAGGGGGAGCCTATGCATGTTACATGTCTTTCCAAAGCTTTGCTGGTTATTCTCTATATCTTTATCTAAAGCTTTGATGTATGTTGTCCTCAATTACCAAAAAGGGGGAGATTGAAAGCACAAGTGCTCCCTGGGTGATTTTGGCAATTAATGTCAACATATCTCTAGTTGGACTAATGTTTTCATCTAGTATATTTCAGATAAGTTCAACAATGGAGTGACGTGGACTAGAGGATGTGGAACCCCTTCAAGATGATAAGGACAAACGATTGGCTCAAGCTCAAAGCTCAGTACTCTACATTTTCTATTTTAGTGATCCAAGATCACAATGAGTCCATAGGAAATCCAATACTATTAAAAGGGGGTGAGGTGTTGCTGAATGGCTTGCTTGCTCAAAGTACTTAGTGATATGCTCCAAAGCCCTCAACCAATTTCTCACATCCACATATGTCCCAAACCAAAAGTCAAACTCGGCCCCACCGAAATTTCCGATCCGGCACCACCGAGTTCACTTGACATAGCCACTGCCAGAAACCCTAGTCAATTCGATCTCACCGATGGGATCTTGGTCTCATCGGGATGGGCTTGTAAACTCTCTGTTGCCTATTGCAGTAATTCTGGTCTCACCGAAATATGCAATCGGTCTCACCAAGTTTGCTTGGACAACTCTCTGTTTTGCTTATTACCCAAATCGGTCCCACCGAGTTTGTGTAATCGGTCCAACCGAGATGAGGCTTTACCCTAACCCTAGCACATCGGTCCTACCGAGTTGATCATGTCGGCCCCACCGAAAATCCTAGCGTTCACATTTTGAACTAAATCGGTCTGACCGAGTTTTCTGATTCGGTCCCTCCAAGTTTGGTGATTTGTGTGTAACGGTTAGACTTTGTGTGGAGGCTATATATACCCCTCCACCTACTCTTCATTCGTGAGGAGAGCCATCAGAACATGCCTACACTTCCAACACACATTTTCTGAGAGAGAACCACCTACACTTGTGTTGAGGTCAAGATATTCCATTCCAACCACATAAATCTTGATCTCTAGCCTTCCCCAAGTTGCTTTCCACTCAAACCTTATTTCAACCAAATCCAATCCTATGAGAGAGAGCTGAGTGTTGGGAGACTATCATTTGAAGCACAAGAGCAAGGAGTTCATCATCAACACACCATCTATTACCTTTTGGAGAGTGGTGTCTCCTAGATTGGTTAGGTGTCACTTGGGAGCCTCCGTCAAGATTGTGGAGTTGAACCAAGGAGTTTGTACGGGCAAGGAGATTGCCTACTTCGTGAAGATCTACCCTAGTGAGGCAAGTCCTTCATGGGCAATGGCCATGGTGGGATAGACAAGGTTGCTTCTTCGTGGACCCTTCGTGGGTGGAGCCCTCCGTGAACTCGCGCAACCGTTACCCTTCGTGGGTTGAAGTCTCCATCAACGTGGATGTACGATAGCACCACCTAACGGAACCACGCCAAAAATCTCCGTGTCTCCAATTGTGTTTGCACCCTGCAATCCCATCCCTTTACATTCTTGCAACTTGCATGATTTACTTTCCGCTGCTCATATACTCTTGTCATGCTTGCTTGATATGTATTGTGAATGTTTAAACTTGTGCTAAAACTCCACTTCAACTTAAAGAAATTTAAAACTGCAACCTTTTTTACTAAGTGTCTATTCACCCCCCTCTAGACACCTCTTCTCGATCCTTTCAGAGGTACATCTAATCCTGACAAAAGGTGGTCTTCTCCTGCAAAGTTCTGGTCATGACGCAGCAATGGGCTCGGCGATGACATCCGTCCTACTGAGCTCATGGTGTTTGTCTGTACCGCCAGAATGGAAACCTTTGGGAGATTCCTCGGGAATGTGCTCCCTTAGCACCGAAAGGGAAACTATCTCCTCTGCACCTGCTGGCACCCGCCTGACCATGGTCGTCGTGGCTCACGTCATTGTAGCCTCGTGAGGCTGGGTACCTCATAGAAATCTCCGCTCCTCGGGAGGCCGCATGGGGAGGCCGGTCTCTCTGGAGGTCTTGGTGTCGTCCGCCTCTCGAGGCCGGGGCCCTCGCGAGGGTCTTGTCTTGGCGATCTTGCAGATGGGACGTACCAGGCCATCGAGGGGACCACGCCATGGGACGCAAGCAGGTAAGTCTGGGTACCTTGGTTTCTAGAATGCCGACAGTAGCCCCCGGGCCCAAGGCGTGCTCGGGATGGCTTCGAGGCAAAGCCAAGGGGCAAGGGCGAAGCACCGCGGACCCCAATCGCCTGCGGGCCAGGCTGACACGTGGCGCTTGATGGGACGCGGATGCCTCCGCTTCCCCACGTCGCCTTGGTGACTATTCTGAGTTGACAGCAGCCTGGTGCATGCAGCAAGGCGATCATCACTCAGAACGTGAAGGGGCGCCAGGTATCCTTCTTCTACCTATAAGAGGGCGAGGAGGGCGGAGCCTCCTAGCCCATCTTCATATTCTTGCTTCTCATCTCGCATCCTTGCCGCAGCGCCCATGGCACCGATTAGGAGGTTCTCTACTACCGAGAATGGGAAGGCTCCACAGGAGGTGCCGGAGCCGCTCCTGACGAAGAGGGGCCATGGCCGCCCTCGCTGGGCCATCGCGACGCCCACAGCCGCTCCTTCTCGATGTTAGCTTGCACCACCGGGGTTCATGTTGGCCCGATTGTCCGCCCACAGGGCCCTCCCCACGAGGGTGGCCGTGGGCACTATGGAGGACGAGGCCGTGGAGGGAGGCAGGGGACGGTCGTCCAACCACTTCACCCAAGGGCCCATTCCAACGGCACAGCCCGTGAGTTCGTGGTGTGGGTGACGATGCCGCCACGCACCCGGATCCGACTCCCGCGTGCCTTGGCTGAGGAGCTGCCGACATGGGGACCCGTGGAGTTGTGGCTACAGCATGACGGCTGTTGCGGCCAAGCCTCGCAGGCAGAGGTTGAGGCCACCTTGTTCGAAGATGTCTTTATGACCCGAGGATGGGGGACAGTTGTCCGCACCTCCGGCTCTAAAGGGAGGCATGCCCTTCATTTTAGGTACGACGGCGCGTCGATGCTCTTTTTCAGGGTCTTCGGGGAAGACGATGAGCCCTAGAGTGCTGCCCCAGGGGTGGTAATAGTGGCAGCAAGGCCTCCCGCGATGAACTTGCCCTTGGCTGCCGCACCTCCATCAGCAATGGTGCCTCTTCCGGGTCAAGATCGAGCGACGACGACTATGATGAGCAACCGTGCCGCCGCGCCCGGGTCTAGGAGGGAAATGGCGCTGACTAGGCGCCACGACGTCGTGTGTGGCGTCCCCTGAGCCATGGTCCTCGGAAGTCCTTTTATTTTGTTTTATTCCCTGCATGAAAATTGTGAAGGGTCCCGCGGGGGTGTGTAAGAACCGTGGCGCTTGCTCCCTAATGTTAACACTCCGAACTTATGTCATATTTGCGTTTCCCGCTTGGGCACAGGCCCCCTTTCACTCTCGCAATAGCTTTGTGGTCTATGCCGACAGGACCCAGTCCGTAGGCAAGCTTCGGCCGTCGCTGGTATGCCAGGTCGTGATGTCGTGGTCAAGGCTAGGAGGCGAGCGGCCCGAGGTTCGGAAAGATCCCCCGAGGTGCGATGCTCAGGAGGTCCCCTTAGGCGTGCAAGTGGCTGCCGAAAGATTAAGAGGGGGAATCCATTGCCCGAGCGAGGTCGCGAGAAAGAAGACCATCGGAATCAAGGCTCATGCTGATGCGTTCGAGATAACTTAGCTTAGCGTTTGTGGACAGTGGTGGTTCCTTCATCGCGAGGGCGAGCTTCCTCGGCCTTTTGGTCATGGGCATGCTCCCTGTCCTGTAATAAATTTAGGCGAACCCCACGAGAGGCACGTGAGAATACTGATGCCCATCATATTTCGGAAGAAAAACGCCACTGATGTTGGGTCACACCCTTCCGCCGGTACTCCTCCACGGGTTTTCCGACCCCACTTTTCCCACTCATCACGGTACTCTACATTCTCAGGACCTGGTCCTCGAGTAGGTCTCAGCCGCCACTAGTATGCCAGGTCGCGATGCCGTGGTCAAGGCCAGGGGGTCAGGGCTCGAGAGCGAGTAGGAGCCCCTGAGTCGCGATGCTCAAGGCCCCCCTTTTTATGTGCAAGCGATTTGCATGAGAAAGGAGTGGCTCGCCCTTTGGGGGGTGCCTAGGAGGGGTTGTGCCCAGTGGCACACGGTGTATGTAGTGATTCCACGCTGTTTGATCATGGCGCGTTCTTCTGGGGCGGTGAGGTGTCGGCAGAGCCCCTTGAGGTCCTGTCTCCGAAGGCTCCTGCACATTATTTAGTCATCAAAAACAAGGGGCGTCCATGCTTGCTGATCTGCCCGTGACCATTCTATGAGAAGACAAAGGCACTAAGGACCTGGTGAGGTGACGTGCATGGGGCCAGCCCGTGAGCCAAAGCTCAATCTCTTAGATTTGTCAGCGCTGCACGGACGGACCCGAGTGCTCAGAATTCTTCCCACTTCATACTGAAAGAGATGACACCAGCTCTGAGCGTGTCTTCAAGGATTTGATTGACTCTCTCGACTTGGCCACTTGTTTGAGGATGGAAAGCCATGCTGAAACGAATGTTGGTGCCCATGGCCTTCTGGGAAGAGTCCCGGAACTTGGAAGTGAAGATGCTTCCACGATCTGAAGAGATCAGCTGAGGGATTCCATGCAACAAGACAATTCTAGAGGTGTATAGCTCTGCCAACTGAGCTGCCGTGATAGATTCTTTGATTGGAAGGAAATGAGCCACTTTTGTAAGCTTGTCAATGACAACGAAGATAGCATCATTCCTGAGCTTGGATCTTGGGAAAGCCAGTGATGAAGTCCATTTAGATATGATCAAACCTCCATTCCGGAATAGCAAGAGGTTGGAGGAGACCAGCTGGTCGTTGATGTTCTGCTTTCACCCTTTGACAGACATCACATTCATTCACGAATTGAGCAATCTCTCGCTTCATACGATTCCACCAATATGACTGCTTGAGTTCGGGTACATCTTCGAACTGCCTGGGTGGATGGAAATAAGATAATTGTGCGCTTCGTTCATTATGACCTTCCTGAGATCACCTTTTGGAACAACAATCCGGTCCTCGAAGAATAAGGTGTCCTTGTCATCAATGCAATAGCACCTGTATTTGGGAAGGCCCTTGTCAACACCATGTTTCACCTTCTTCACCATGGTATCAAGGAGTTGTGCCCCACGCCACAGTTGGAGTGACTTGAAGGTTGGCAAGAAAACCTTGAGGAACAACTTGGAGGTTGAGCTTGCGGAAAGCTTCACAAAGATCAGGTAGGAATGGCTTGAGAATTAAGTTGTTGCAATATGCCTTTCTACTCAACACATCTACAATCACATTAGCCTTGCCTGGAGTGTACTTAATGCTTGGATTGTACTCTTGGATCATTTAGACCCAACGAGTTTGCTGGAGGTGGAGGTTGGATTGAGTGAAGATATATTTGAGGCTCTTGTGATCGGTGAATATGTCCACTTGCCTTCCCAACAAGAGATGTCTCCATGTTATTAATGCATGGACAACTGCCGCCAACTCAAGATCGTGAGTGGGGTAGTTCCTTTCATTTGGCTTCAACTGACGAGAAGTATAGGACACAACTTCCTTCTCTTTCATTAACACAGCACCGAGACCTTTCAACAAGGCATCACAGAAAACTTCGTATGGCTTGGACTCATCATGGAGGAGTTAGGACCGGAGCTGTGACGAGTTTCTTTTTTAGAGTGTTGAAAGCAACGTCACACTCAGGAGTCCAGGAGTACTTGACATGCTTCTCGAGGAGGTTGGAAAGAGGCTTAGCAATCTTTGAGAAGTTCTCAACAAATCTTCGGCAATAGCTTGCAAGCCCAAGGAAACTGCGGACCTGCTTGACATTCTGAGGAGGCTCCCAGTTGACAATTGCAGAAACCTTCTCCAGATTAACAGAAATGCCCATGACGGAGATGATGTGACCAAGGTAAAGAACTTCATCAAGCCAAAACTCACATTGTAACATCCCAATTTTCCTAAATTAGGATGTTAATAGATCACTCATATGCATATAATATTTTCCATGCATTATTTCCTCTTCTACAATATTCTTTTCATTATGCAACTAAAGGCAATTTATTGGAGTGGAGATAACATGACCTGTCCCCTGTTTTAAAAATGTTCATAATGTCCAGAATATTATTTCCAGTTATCTGATATGTTCTGGTATTTTTCTTATTCTCCAAAATATTGTATTTGACTGTTTTGTTGCTGTTTTGTGTGGCCTATTGCATAAAACCTATTTTCAAAAATTGCATTAGAGTAGGAACTAGTTGTCCCTGTAGTTTATATTATGTGTATATATTTTACTGTGTGTCTAGGTATTTTCCCTAGATTTTATTCTGGTGTATGTTTTTATTTTAGTTTTGTTTTTGTTGTAGCAGTTCTTTTAAAAACAAAACACAGCATGCAGTGCTGCAACACTGCAGCCACGCGCGCCAGCACCGCGGCCCACCTAACCCCGCACTGCCCGCGGCTCAGTCTCCCGCGCCTCCAGCCACCGAAGCGGTACACCGCACCCGACCCATGCCGTAACCCGACCCGCCGCCTCTTCCGCTGACCCGTGGGCCCAACGTGCCATGTTCCTGTGCTTCCCCGAGCCGGAGACCACGCAGCACTGTGAGCAACCACGGCCGAGCCCGAGTCGAGCTCGTGCGCCAGGTCCACCCCGTGCACGCCCAAGACCCCGTACGCGAGCCCAACTCCGTCATGAATCCCGCATCCCCTTCCCCGATCTCTCTCGTTGCCGCACGCGCGAGATAGGTAGGAACGCATCTCGCTGTGGAGCTCGAGTCGCCGCCATCTTCGCCAGTCGTTTCCGCTGCCGTAAGGACACCACCGGCCACACCGTTCACTCCCCTCGACCCTCTGCTCAACGCCGCACTTTGCTGACAAATTTTTTTGTTGCCAGAATCGCAGCGGAGCGAGCCACCCAAGCGAACCCAACTTTGCCGGAGCACGCCGGAGTTCAGGAACTTGCCACCGCCGCTCGAGGGAGCACGTCGCCGTTGAACACGGCCACTACCTCCGCCGGTCAACGCCACACCCATCCGTCACTTCGCCCTCGCCGGAGAAACGCCGCGCCGCCGCCCGAGACCGCCGCTTCCGTTCCTCTGTTATGGTGAGCACACGCGCACAGCGAAGCCATCGGCCAGTCGCCAAGCGCCACGCAGCAGTTAGCTACAGGACACGCACAAGAGTTCTCTACAGGACCAGGCGATTTCTATTGTTTTTTTTTGTTTTTTTAGATTTTCCTCAAATCTTAAAATTGCTATATCTCCTATTCTATATATCCAAATTAGGTAATTCTTTTTCCTATGATCTCACAAAAATCAGCACATTATCACAGTACCAACTTTGCACATGTTTGCACCTTTCAAATTTGAATTCCTTCGGATTTGAATCAATTCTTCCGGAGGCCGTAACTTCCCAACCGTTTAAAGAAAATTAGTGATTCTTTTTGCATTGTGACTGTAGTGAAATTTAGGTGCTGTTAAGATTCTGTTGTTGAGTTTTAAAAATGGTTTTCTTGCTGTTGGTTTTGTTTTGGTTCTATTCGTGTTCCGGTGATTGATTTGTTCAATTGTGTGAAACACGTAGATTGTCCGGAGTACGACGCGAGCTATTGTGAGGAGTGTGACTTTATGAACTAGAACCAAGGCAAGTTACATGTTGATCATCCTTTAGCTATTGTTTCCTATGCATGTAGTTATATCACACTGTGAATATATGCATGTATAGGAGTATTATATATTTTTGGCTATGGTGTTGAGCTATCTTCCCGTCATTGCACGTGGTAGTTGTAGTTTGCTATGCTTTGTAGATGGGGGTGGTTCGAGTATTAATTGAGCTTATGTGAGGATTATATATATATATATATATATATATATATATATATATATATATATATATATATATATATATATATATATATATATATATATATATATATATATACAATTGAGTAGTAACTCAGGATTTAACTCACCTCTGGGCGGAAGTGGTATTGGTTGGTGTTGAAGGAAGGCATCATGGGGCTTGCACCTTTTCTAAGGCCATGCGCTCATGAGAGTGCACCCTAAGTGGAATGCCGCCCAGGCTCAAAAAGATCAGACAGACTTAGTGACTAGTAGCTTCCATGTGCAACCACTACTAAATGGGCTCTGTCTTAGTTGAGTAGGTTGTGGGATCCTCGCCTAGGTAAGCTAGCAGATGTAGATATGAGTAGGTGTACCGGCTGTCGGTGGGTGGAGGTGACTACTTCTGGAAGACTTCGTCTCAATCTTCGGGTTGAGTCTAGTGGGTAAGGTGTGCAAAACTCTGCAGAGTATTAAAACTAATCATGATTAGCGGTCTCCCCGGTTATGGACAAGTTTGAGCGACTATGCCATTACAGTTGTTGGATGATCTTGACAGATGTGACGCTTAATAATATTTGTGGGTAAACTTAATAATGGGTAGGTTGGAATTGGAGCTGCCAATTCAACCTTTTGTATTTAATTGTAGTAATAAAAGAACTAAATAAAAATTTGACTATTAGGTAGTTATGAGGACAAAATCAGCTTTATGCAAAAATAAACCTTCAAGCCTTCCTTTTGTTATACTATGCATATACATGTAGGTCTGTTATACTATTGCTCCTATGTAACTTGCCAATACATTCAAAGTATTGACATGTATGGTTGCAACGTCTCATGTTGCAGGATATTCAGACAAAGAGTAAGGTACCATTAGGGTCGCGAGTCTGCACTCAACATCGCCAGTGGGCAATGATGGGACTCATCATTATTTTCTTCTACTTTCCGCTGTTTGATGGAATAAACCTAGCCATGTGCTATGCAGATTGTTTTATTTTATACATTCTGGATCATACGTTGTAATAAATGATGCACTTGTTATTCTGGTATTCATCTATACTATGTGTGCTAGCAAGTTTGATCCAGGTGCTAGCACGGTAAGCACAGAGACTCAAATCCTTCAAGGTTTGGTCGTTACAGATGGTATCAGAGCAGTGTGTTGACTATAGGACATGACCCTAAAAATGGATTAGAAAAGCCATAGGAGTGAAAAATTATTTTATCAACTAGTTATACTTCTTACTGTTTATTAGTTAACCCCCTCAAGTATGTTGAATAGATAGGTAGGAACTAGTGTTGAGACCACCATTCATGCTTGTTTTATATTGCCACATTATCGTATTAGTGTATCTGATTATGCCCACTTTCGTGGTATGAAGATACTAGATTGTTTGCTTGATTAGTAGTTTGTTTGTTAAATTATATCTTGTCGAATTTATTCGACTATATATATATATATATATATATATATATATATATATATATATATATATATATATATATATATATATATAATATTATAACATTTGTTGTTTGTTGTTTGTTTGTTGGTGTTATTCGTTGTTGTGTTTTATTGCCTTGATCATATTATGCATATGGGTAGAATATATTTATATATACATAGCCTTGGCCCTATTATATCTATAACTCATCTATATATTCTTGCCATCCAAAACCCTTAGTATGCCTATTAGAGTGAGTTCCCCGGGAGCTGAGATGATACCAGGTGTTGGTTGTCATTAGTTGACCTTGTCTATTGGGAAGCATGAGTTTCCTACAGATTTGATTATATTGAAGTCACAAGGTCTGGATATTATTTTGGGTATGGACTGGATGATAAAGTATGAGGGTCTTATTGATTGTGCCGATCGATCTATTACTCTCATTGCACCAGGAGCGAAGAGGATCAAGTATGTATGTAAGTATAAGCATAAGGAGGTACAGGTGAACTCTCTTAAGGGGGGTAGGCTGGAAGAGGTGCCAGTTGTGAGGGATTATCTAAATGTGTTTCCACAGGAGTTGCCAGGTATGCCACTAGATAGAGATATTGATTTTCTTATTGATTTATACCAGGCACCGGACCTATTGCAAAGAGACAATATAGAATGCCTCCTCAAGAGTTGGAAGAATTGAAGAAGCAGATAAGAGAATTGCAGGCACAAGGATTTATTCGCCCAAGTTCATCACCTTGGGGAGCTCCAGTTTTGTTTGTAGAGAAGAAGGATGGAACCTTGAGGATGTGTGTTGATTATCGTTCTCTGAATGAGGTAAACATTAATAATAAGTATCCTTTTCCTATGCTAAATGATCAATTTGACCAGTTGGAGGGAGCTACTGTGTTTTCTAAGATTGATCTTCGTTCTGGTTATCATCAATTAAAGATTCGTGAGTAAGATATTCCAAAGACTGCTTTTACTACGAGATATGGGTTGTATGAATATACTGTTATGTCATTTGGATTGACTAATGCTCATGCATACTTCATGAATATGATGAAAAAGGTGTTTATGGAGTTCTTGGATAAATTTGTGGTTGTTTTCATTGATGATATATTGGCGTTCTCCAAGAATAAGCAAGAGCATGAGGTGCATCTGCGTTTGGTATTGGAGAAATTGAGGGAACATGAATTGTGTGCCAAGTTCAGCAAATGTGAGTTTTGGCTGGATGAGGTAGCATTCCTTGGACATGTTGTGTCAGGTAATGGAGTTGCAGTTGACCCATCTAAGGTTGCTGCAATTACAGAGTAGGAGACACCCACGACAGTTGGGGAGATTCGCAGCTTTTTGGGCCTTGCATGATATTACAGGAGATTTATTGAGAACTTCTCCAAGATTGCAAAGCCTATAACTGAATTTTTGAACAAAGAGAAGAAGTTTTTTTGGACTGATGAATGTGAAGCCATCTTTCAGGAATTGAAGCAACGTTTGGTTACATCACCAGTCTTACCTTTGCCAGATATACATAAGGACTTCCAGGTATATTGTGATGCTTCTCGTCAAGGACTTGGAAGTGTTTTGATGCAGGAAGGTAAAGTTGTTTCATATGCTTCACGTCAGCTTAAGAATCATGAGCGTAATTATCCTACACATGATTTGGAGTTAGCCTCAGTTGTGCATGCATTGAAAACTTGGAGGCCATATCTTATTGGTAATCATTGTGATATATTTACTGATCATAAGAGCTTGAAGTATATTTTCACTAAGAAGGATTTGAACCTCAAGCAGAGGAGATGGTTGGAGCTTATTAACCATTATGATTTGAATGTGCATCCTGGAAAAGCTAATGTTGTTGCTGATGCGTTGAGTCGTAGAAGGCATGCTAATGCAATTAATGTTGATAATATGCCACCCGAGTTATGTGAGCAATTCAGGAATCTCAGGTTGGAGATTGTTCCTAAGGGATATTTGGCAACACTTGAGGTAAAACCTACTTTACTTGACAGGATCAGAGAAGCTCAAAAGGGTGATAAGGAGATTGCTGGGATAAAGGAGAACATGGTTAAAGGTAAGGCAGAAGGTTTCCATGAGGATGAACATGGAGCCATATGGTTTGAGAAGCGTATTTGTATGCCTCAAGATGCAGATATCAGGAAGTTAATTCTTCAGGAGGCACATGATTCACCTTATTCTATTCACCCAGGTAATACTAAGATGTATTTGGATTTGAGGGAAAGATTTTGGTGGCCTAGCCTGAAGAGGGAAATTGCTGGATATATTGTAACATGTGATATGTGCCAGAGAGTTAAAGCAGAACATCAGAGACCAGCAGGTTTGTTACAGCCATTGCCTATATCTGATTGGAAGTGGGATGAGATTGGTATGGATTTCATTACAGGTCTACCCAGGACTCGGTCAGCTTATGATTCTATTTGGGTAGTTGTTGATCGTTTGACAAAGGTTTCTCACTTCATCCCGGTAAAGACTACTTATACCAGTGCTCAGCTAGCAAAGATGTATATGTCTAAAATTGTTTGTCTGCATGGAGTTCCAAGGAAGGTAGTGTCTGATAGAGGTACTCAGTTCACATCCAAATTTTGGTGTCAGTTGCATGAATCCCTGGGCACCAGGCTAGAGTTCAGTACAACATCCATCCACAGACAGATGGGCAGACAGAGAGGGTAAATCAGATTTTGGAGGATATGTTGAGAGCATGTGTTTTGGACTAGGGTCCAGTTGGGATGATAATTTACCTTATGCAGAGTTCTCATATAATAACAGTTATCAGGCTAGTCTGAAGATGGCACCGTTTGAGGTATTGTATGGTAGGAAGTGCAGGAGACCGTTGATGTGGGATGAGGTTGGAGAGCGTCAATTCTTTGGACCAAACTTGATCAGAGATGCTGAGGAGAAGGTCAAGTTGATTCATGACAGGCTGAAGATAGCACAGTCCAGACAGAAGAGTTATGCAGATGCAAAATGTAAGGAGGTGACATATGAGGTAGGAGACCGTGCATATCTTAGAGTTTCACCACTTCGTGGAGTTAAGAGGTTTGGAATCAAGGGTAAGTTAGCACCATGTTTTGTGGGGCCTTACAAGATCTTGGAGCATAGAGGAGAGGTAGCTTATCAGCTGGAGTTGCCAGAAGCTTTAATGGGATCAAATTCTTTGTGGGGCCTTACTTAGTTGAGGGCAAATCTTTAGATGAGCATGCTTGTTATGTGCGACACCGTATATCTGAAAAAGGGAAACTATTATGGGATCAAATTCAACGTTTACAATGCTATGCTTGGAATTTATGTTGGGAATATGATTTTACTTGTTGTTCTGAAAACCGTAAAAAAACACCTTCCCTACCAATGTGAATTTATTGATAATGGGATCTTATCTTCGTATGCTAAGGGTGTTTATAGTTACTATGATGTTCAACAAACTGAAGAATTTTTTGCTTTTAAGGGTGCTTCTGAAATTGCTTATTTGATTGAAAAGTATGATGCTACTCTTTACAAATCTGAAATTTTTGCCATACTTGAATATTGTTATGAGAATTATGCTTCTAATGCCTATGTTAACCAATATATCGAGGAGTACTCCGCTGTCCAAGAAGAGACTAATATTTTGCAGGAGCCTATGGAAGAAGAAATTGATGAAACTGTGAGCTCATTGGATGAAAAAGATGAGGAGGAGAGCGAAGAACAAAAGGAGGAAGAGCGGATTGATGACCCGTGCCCACCTTCTATAATGAGAGTAACTCTTCAACTCATACATTGTTTAATTCCCCTTCGTGCTTACTGAAGGATGATTGCTATGATGACTGTTATGATCCCATTGATTCTCTTGAAATATCCCTTTTTGATGATGCTTGCTATGCTTGTGGCCCAGATGCCAATATGAATTATGCTTATGGAGATGAACTTGCTATAGTTCCTTATGTTAAACATGAAATTTTTGCTACTGCACTCACGCATGATAGTCCTATTATCTTTTTGAATTCTCCTGACTACACTATATGGGAGAAGTGTGCACTTATTAAGGATTACATTGATGGGTTGCCTTTTACCGTTGCACATGATGATTTTGATAGATATAATATGCATGTGCTTGCTGCTCCTACTTGCAATTATTATGAGAGAGTAACTATATCTCCACCTCTCTATCTTTCCAATACAATAAAATTGCAAGAAACTGTTTATACTATGCATTGGCCTTTACTATGTGTACATGCATTGTTCTTTTATGACATGCCGATGCATAGGAAGAGAGATAGACTTCGTCATTACATGATATATGTTACTTTGTGCTCACTACTAAATTACAAATCATTGCTAATTAAAATTGGCATTGATATACCTTGGGATCCGGGTGGATTCACTACTTGAGCACTATATGCCTAGTTTAATGGCTTTAAAGAAAGCGCTGCCAGGGAGACAACCCGGAAGTTTTAGAGTGTCATTTATTTCTGTTGAGTGCTCTCATATAGTTTAAAAACAACAAAAATAAAGAAGGGAACCCAAAACTTTTTCAAAAAAAAAAAAGAAAAGTGAAAGTGAGAAAGACGAGCATTGTTGATGTGGGAGCTAGCCTTGAAATTTGTTCATGCTCACGGAAACTTTGTGAATTTTGATTACAGAAAATTTTCAACAAAAATAATTATCCCCTTGTACAATTCCATTGTATTATAAAAATAATGTGCCAAGGTTTGCCTTTAGGATGTTTACAATACTTGTTGGTTTGTACGGTGCAGGACAGAAACTTTGGCTGTAGTGCGCAAATTTTAATTTTTTACTGGAACGTCAAATGGTTCTGATTCTTTTTGCACTATATTACTGTACAGTTTTTTTATTTTTCCTAATTTTGGCAGAATTGTTCAAGTATCAGAAGTATGGTGAATGTTCAGATTTCTACAGACTGTTCTGTTTTAGATAGATTATGTTTTTGATGCATAGTTTGCTTGTTTTGATGAAACTATCAATTTATATCAGTGGATTAAGCCATGAAAAAGTTATATTACAGTAGAAAAAATGCAAAAACAAATATTAGTTGGTTTGCAACAGTACTTAGAGTAGTGATTTGCTTTATTATACTAACGGATCTTACCGAGTTTTCTGTTGAAGTTTTGTGTGGATGAAGTGTTCGATGATCGAGAAGGTCTCGATGTGAGAAGAAGGAAGAGAGGCAAGAGATCAAGCTTGGGAATGCCCGAGGCACCCCAAGTAAATATTCAAGGAGACTCAAGCGTCTAAGCTTGGGAATGCTGGGAAGGCATCCCCTCTTTCTTCAACAAATATCGGTATGTTTTCGGATTCGTTTCGTTCATGCGATATGTGCAAGTCTTGGAGCGTCTTTTGCAATTAGGTTTTTATTTTTCTTTTATGCACCATGCTGGTATGAGATGGTCCTTGGTTGATTTATAGAATGCTCTATGCACTTCACTTATATCTTTTGAGTATGGCTTTATAGAATGCTTCATGTGCTTCACTTATATCATTTGAAGTTTGGATTACCTGTTTCTCTTTACATAGACAACCGCCATTTGTAGAATGCTCTTTTGCTTCACTTATATTTGTTAGAGCGTGGGTATATCTTTTGTAGAAAGAATTAAAACTCTCTTGCTTCACTTATATCTATTTAGAGAGATGACAGGAACTGGTCATTCACATGGTTAGTCATAAAACCCTACATAAAACTTGTAGATCGCTGAATATGATATGCTTGATTCCTTGCAATGGTTTTGCGATATAAAGGTGGTGATATTAGAGTCGTGCTAGTTGAGTAATCGTGAAATTTAGAAATACTTGTGTTGAGGTTTGCAAGTCATGTAGCATGCACGTATGGTGAACCGTTATGTAACTAAGTCGGAGCATGAGGTGCTTATTGATTGCCTTCCTTATGAGTGGCGGTAGGGGACGAGCGATGGTCTTTTCCTACCAATCTACCGCCCTAGGAGCATGCGCGTAGTACTTTATTTCGATGACTAATAGATTTTTGCAATAAGTATGTGAGTTCTTTATGACTAATGTTGAGTCCATGGATTATACGCACTCTCACCCTTCCATTATTGCTAGCCTCTTCGATACCGTGCATTGCCCTTTCTCACCTCGAGAGTTGGTGCAAACTTCGCTGGTGCATCCAAACCCCGTGATATGATATGCTCTGTTACACATAAGCCTCATTATATCTTCCTCAAAACAGCCACCATACCTACCTATTATGGCATTTCCATAGCCATTCCGAGATATATTGCCATGCAACTTCCATCATCATCATATACATGACTTGAGCATTTTTCGTCATATTGCTTTGCATGATCGTAAGATAGCTAGCATGATGTTTTCATGGCTTGTCCGTTTTTTGATGTCATTGCTACGCTAGATCATTGCACATCCCGGTACACCGCCGGAGGCATTCATATAGAGTCATATCTTTGTTCTAGATATCGAGTTGTAATATTGAGTTGTAAGTAAATAAAAGTGTGATGATCATCATTATTAGAGCATTGCCCCAGTGAGGAAAGGATGATGGAGACTATGATTCCCCTACAAGTCGGGATGAGACTCCGGACTTTACAAAAAAAATAGAAGAGGCCAAAGAAGCCCAAAAAAAAGAGGCCAAAGAAGCCCACCAAAAAATAAAAAATATATTTAAAAAAGAAAATAAAAAAATGAGAGAAAAAGAGAGAAGGGGCAATGTTACTATCCTTTTACCACACTTGTGCTTCAAAGTAGCACCATATTCTTCATATAGAGAGTCTCTTGAGTTATCACTTTCACATACTAGTGGGAATTTTCATTATAGAACTTGGTTTGTATATTCCAACGATGGGCTTCCTCAAATGCCCCAGGTCTTCATGAGCAAGCAAGTTGGATGCACACCCACTTAGTTTCAGTTTGAGCTTTCATACACTTACAGCTCTTAGTGCATCCGTTGCATGGCAATCCCTACTCCTCACATTGATATCTATTAATGGGCATCTCCATAGCCCATTGATATGCCTAGTTGATGTGAGACTTTCTTTTTTTTCTCCACATAACCCCCATCATAATATTCTATTCCACCTATAGTGCTATGTCCATGGCTCACGCTCATGTATTGCGTGAAAGTTGAAAAGGTTTGAGAACGTCAAAAGTATGAAACAATTGCTTGGCTTGTCATCGGGATTGTCCATGATGTGAATATTTTGTGTGGTGAAGATGGAGCATAGCCAGACTATATGATTTTGTAGGGATGAGCTTTCTTTGGCTATGTTATTTCAATAAGACATAATTGCTTGGTTGGTATGCTTGAAGTATTATTATTTTTATTTCAAAGGATAGACTATTGCTTTGAATCACTCGTGTCTTAATATTCATGCCATGATTAGACATATGATCAAGATTATGCTAGGTAGCATTCCACGTAAAAAATTATCTTTTTTATCATTTACCTACTCGAGGACGAGCAGGAATTAAGCTTGGGGATGCTGAGACGTCTCTGTCGTATCTATAATTTTTTATTGTTCCATGCCAATATTCTACAACTTCCATATACTTTTTGGCAATTTTTTATACTATTTTTGGGACTAACATATTGATCCGATTGCCCAGCGCCAGAGTTCTGCATCATTGCATGTTTTGGTTTCAGAGAATATCCATATCAAACGGAGTCCAAACGGGATTAAAACGGACGGAGCTTATTTTTGGAAAATATGGAAAATTTGGAAGGAAAATCAATGCGAACCAGTGCCCGAGGTGGTCACGAGGCAGGGGGGCGTGCCTGCCCCCCTGGGCGCGCCCCCTACCCTCGTGAGCCCACCGTAAGGTGGTTGACGCTCTTCTTTTGCCGCAAGAAAGCTAATATTCAGGAAAAAAATCACGGCGAAGGTTTCAGGCCAATCGGAGTTACGGATCTCCATATATACACGAAACGGTGAAACAGAGCCAGAATAGAACGCAGAAACAGAGAGAGACAGAGAGATAGGTCCAATCTCGAAGGGGCTCTCTCCCCTCCCACGCCATGGGAGCCAAGGACCAGAGGGGAAACCCTTCTCCCATCTAGGGAGAAGGTCAAGGAAGAAGAAAAAGGAGGGGAGGGGCTCTCTCCCCCTCGCTTCCGGTGTCGCCGGAACGCCGCCGGGGGCCATCATCATCACCGCGATCTTCACCAACACCTCCGCCATCTTCACCAACATCTCCATCACCTTCCCCCCTTATCTACAGCGGTCCACTCTCCCGCAACCCGCTGTACCCTCTACTTGAACATGGTGCTTTATGCTTCATATTATTATCCAATGATGTGTTGCCATCCTATGATGTCTGAGTAGATTTTCGTTGTCCTATCGGTGGTTGATGAATTGCTATGATTGATTTAATTTGCTTGTGGTTATGTTGCTGTCCTTTGGTGCCCATCATATGAGCGCGCGCGTGGATCACACCATAGGGTTAGTTGTATGTTGATAGGACCATGTATTGGAGGGCAAGAGTGAGAGAAGCTTCAACCTAGCATAGAAATTGATGCATACGTGATTGAAGGGGAGCCAATATATATTAATGATATGGTTGGTTTTTACCTTAATGAACGTTAGTAGTTGCAGATGCTTGCTAATAGTTCCAATCATAAGTACATATAATTCCAAGTCAGGGATGACATGCTAGCAGTGGCCTCTCCCACATAATACTTGCTATCGGTCTAGTAATGTAGTCAATTGCTTAAGGGACAATTTCGCCACACCTACCATCACTTTTCCACACTCGCTATATTTACTTTAGTTGTGTCTTTATCTAAACAGCCCCTAGTTTTATTTTCGCGCTCTTTATTTTCTTGCAAGCCTATCCGAAAACACCTACAAAGTACTTCTAGTTTTATACTTGTTCTAGGTAAAGCGAATGTCAAGCGTACGTAGAGTTGTATCGGTGGTCGATAGAACTTTAGGGAATATTTGTTCTACCTTTAGCTCCTCGTTGGGTTCGACACTCTTACTTAACGAAAACTGTTGCGATCCCCTATACTTGTGGGTTATCAACCCCGTACGCGAGCTCAGCTCCGCGATGAACCCCGCATCCCCTTCCCTGATCTCTCTCGTTGCCGCACGCACGAGCTAGGGCAGAACGCTTCTTGCTCTGGAACTCGAGCCTCCGCCGTCTTCGCCGGTCGTTTCCGCCGCCGTAAGCACACCACCGGCCACACCGTTCACTCCCCTCGACCCTCCGCTCAATGCCGCACCTTGCTGACATATTTTTTTGTTGCCAGAATCACAGCGGAGCGAGCTGCCCGGGCGAACCCGACTTCGCCGGAGCACGCCGGAGTTCAGGAACTCACCACCACCACCCGAGGGAGCCCCGTCGCCGTTGAACACCGCCACTACCTCCACCGCTCGACGCCACAACCATCCGTCACTTCGCCCTCGCCGGAGAACCGCCGCACCAATGACCGAGACTGCCGCCGCCGTTCCTCTGTTCTGGTGAGCACACATGCACAGCGAAGCCATCGACCGGTCGCCAAGCGCCACATGGCAGTTAGCTACTGGACGCGCATAGGAGTTCGCTACAGGACCAGGCGATTTCTATTGCTGTTTTTTCTTTTTTTAGATTTTCCTCAAATCTTGAAATTGTTATATCTCCTATTCTATATATCCAAATTAGGTGATTCTTTTTCCTACGAGCTCACAAAAATCATCACATTATCACATTACCAACTTTGCACATGTTTGCACCTTTCAAATTTGAATTCATTTGAATTTGAATCAAATCTTCCGGAGGCCATAACTTCCCAACCGTTTAACGAAATTCAGTGATTCTTTTTTGCATTGTGACCATAGTGAAATTTAGGTGTTGGTTAGTTTTAAAAATGGTTTTATTTCTGTTGGTTTTGTTTTGGTTCTATTCGTGTTCTGGTGATTGATTTGTTGAATTGCGTGAAATGTGTAGATTGTCCGCAGTGCGACGCGGGCTATTATCAGGAGTGTGACTTTCTGAACCAGAACCAAGGCAAGTTACATGTTGATCATCCTTTACCTATTGTTTTCTAAGCATGTAGTTATATCACAATATGAATATATGCATGTATAGGAGCTATCTTCCCGTCATTGCACGTGGTAGTTGTAGTTTGCTATGCTTTGTAGACGGGGGAGGTTCGAGTATTCATTGAGCTTATGTGAGGATTATATATATATATATATATATATATATATAACAATTGAGTAGCAACTCAGGATTTAACTCACCTCTGGGCGGAAGTGGTATTGCTTGGTGTTGAGGGAAGGCATCATGGGTCTTGCACCTTTTCTAAGGCTATGCGCTCATAAGAGTGCACTCTAGGTGGAATGCCGGCCAGGCACAAAAAGATCAGACAGACTTAGTAACTAGTAGCTTCCATGCGCAACCATTAGCTAAATGGGCTCTGGCTTAGTTGAGTAGGTTGTGGGATCCTCACCCAGGTAAGCTAGCAGATGTAGATATGAGTAGGTGTACCGGCTGCCGGTGGGTGGAGGTGACTACTTCTGAAAGACTTCGTCTGAATGTTCGGGTTGAGTCTAGTGGGTAAGGTGTGCAAAACTCTACAGAGTATTAAAACTAATCATGGTTAGCGGTGTCCCCGGTTATGGACAAGTTTGAGCGACTATGCCATTACAGTTGTTGGATGATCTTGACAGATGTGACACTTAATAATATTTGTGGGAAAACTTAATAATAGGTAGGTTGGAATTGGAGCTGCCAATTCAACCTTGTGTATTTAATTGTAGTAATAAAAGAACTAAATAAAAATTTGACTATTAGGTAGTTATGGGGACAAAATCAGCTTACTGCAAAATAAACCCTCAAGCCTTCCTTTTGTTATACTATGCATATACATGTAGGTCTGCTATATTACTGCTCCTATACATTCAAAGTATTGACCTATATGGCTGCAATGTCTCATGTTGCAGGATATTCAGATGACGAGTAAGGTACCATTCGGGTCGCGAGTCTGCACTCAACATCGCTAGTGGGCTATGATGGGCACTACAAAAAAATACACTTCCGTGATGATACGTGTTTGTCACAGTAGGTCGTGTTTTTTGTCATGCATGTACATCCATGACGATTTTATGATAGAATCAAGATAGTCATACCGTCTTGTCAGAGAAGTGTTCCATGACATTACCAAAATTATCATCACGGAAGTGTCCACTTCCATGACGATAAATCGCGCGTCACAGAAGTGCTTTCGTCAAGGGTGACCGACACATGGCGTCCATCGTAACGGAACACCGTTAAGCTATCGGGTCGGGTTTTGGATCCGATAACCCGTTAACAGCCCCGACCAATGGGGATTTTCCATGTGTAAAATAATCATTGGCTGGAGGAAACACGTGTCGACTCATCGTTGGGACAGATGTCATCCACTCATTGGACAGAAGGCACCTATGATACGTCGACACGTGGCACAACCCATCAAGTTTAAATGGGCCGGCCCAACTAAAGGCCCACAAGATTTCACGGACCATAATGGGCCGGCCCAGCTAAAAGCCCACGAGATTTTGCGGACCATAATGGGCTGGCCCAGCTAAAGGCCCACAAGATTTCGCGGGCCATAAAAGGCCGGCCCAGGTAAAGGCCCACAAGATTTTTGTGTGCCATAATGGGCCGGCCTAGGTAAAGGCCCACAAAATTCTTGCGGATCATAATGGGCCGGCCTAGCTAAAGGCCCACGAAATCTCGCCGACATTAATGGGCTGGCCCAGCTGTAGGCCCACAGGATTTTGAGGACCCTAGTAGGCCGGCCCATTAACTGACTGCCATGTTTTGGGCCAAATGCCGGCCCATATTTGATCAAGTCCATTAATGGTCTGCCACGTTCCGGGCCTAATAATGGCCCATATAAGATCCGACCCGTTACAAGCCTCCCACTTTCAGGTCCAAATCACGGCCCAGATCAGGTCCGGCCCTTTAAGAGGCTTTGGGCTCAATTATGGCCCATATCAGATTCGGCCCGTTAACTGGACGCTATGCTTTTGGGCCCACTTGCTAAACGCACATTTAGTAATTCGGCCTGATATTAGTTTCGGCCTGTTAAGGGCCCGTTTAACATTTTGGCCCTATATTAATTTCAGCCTGTTAAAAGCTCGTCATATAGTTGGGCCTAACTACGGCCCGGTTTGCATCCGCCTTTCGCGGCGGATATCCGATTGGGCCAAACAAGGACCGAGACAACTTTGGCTGTTAAAAGCCCGTGAATTGATTCGCACAATCATGGGCGGGTCCATTTCGGGCTGCTGCCGCCCGTGAGCTATTCGCACGTTTGTGCCCAACCTACTTCTCAGCCTCCTAAAGCCCATTGAGTTTTCTTGCGAAAAGAGGGCCGGGGTTTACTCGGCCTATTAAAGGCCCGAATCTACTAGTGGGCCAGTTTGACGGGGCCCATGATGCGGATCATACATCGTGATTGCATGACGGCCCGATTATGTACCGTAATTTTACGGTTTGGCCGGTTTACTGCGAAGACGAGATATATATACTGTAAAATAACTGCAGCATCGTGAATAAGAAAAAACCTAGACTATATAATAAAGAAATTACGGCATATTACATCCATTGGGCATCAAAGTTCGCCACTATGATAATAAAGCACAAGCAGACAACAGATTACATACACTGGGCATCAAAGATCACCACCAGTGCAAATAAACACACCGACAAAATAATATACAAAACCGACAGCACTTCAATAGAGTTCAAGAAAGGTTAGCCCTGTTGGGGAGCTGCAGCGCAAGCAGCTGAGCAAGATGATGAGACTGTGTGGTGGGGCTAGTGGTGTGGCCAGTGAAGTATGGGTACAGTCTGCTGGAGTCGGTCCTATGTTTTGTGTCACTGGTTGTACAACCAATATAAGTGGGGCGCTGTCTGATTTCTCCGGCACCACCACATTTTTCAAGGACTTTGCTGGTGCTCCTTCAGGTTCGGCAATCACCCTCTTCCTTTTTGATGTCTGATGCACAAGAACAGCATTTGAGTGGAAAAACATGTTATGATGACATATGGAATATGTATTGATAATGGATGGGCATATGGCATCTCGAGTTATATGATGAGTAAACTAAGCAGATTGCGGTGCAACAAAGTAGAAGAAATGCAAGACAACATATGCAAGATACGCATTACCAAATTAGAACAGGCACCTTGTTGGGTGAACAGGACAGACCATCTGCCTTTGACTCCTCGAGGTTAGAATAGTCATTAGGATGATATTCTGAACAAGAATCAACAGGTGGGGAGTGTACGAGTTTCATTGCTTCCAGAATGGCACTCAATGCCTTGGTGCCAATTTTGTAAGTCATTGAAGTGTTCCACAATATTATTCTGATGCGCGGTGTCGGTGTACTAGAGTAGGGGTACCCTAGTATCCCGAACTCGTGCATGGGCAGTTGCAGCATCCCGCGGCAAGGCTTGCCTAGTGATCGCCAAGGTCCTCCATTGTTCCTTTGGAGCCATTCAAGAACAAAGCATTTAAGCCAAGAAGACAAGGCCCTGGCAAGAGGATCTTGCCGGGAAGGCCACTCAAGGCACGCAGAAGACAAGACCCCGGCAAGAGGAGCTTGCCGGGAAGGCTCGGTGAGCGACAAGCTTCCGGGCGCGACAAGGATTCAGCCGCGGCAAGGCGCTTGCCGTGGCAGGCAACCACTCTTCATCTCCGCTCCAGCTCATCCACCAACGTGTCGCCATGGGACCATTCCAGGCGTGCGTGTCAAGAGGCTGTGCAGCCAGCGGAGAAGCAGCGATGCGGCCCGACAGAATGCCATCGTGGCAAGCGGTGGCGCTCCTGACGGTCCTTGTTGCACTGTTTAGGCGACATGGACGGGCATTTAATGCTTTTGTCCCTTGCCGTCAGAGTTAGGTAGAATACACTATGCAAAGTAGCTGTACCAACCACAACACATTTTCCCGTTTTTGCCCTTGTCTACGTTGCCACCTGTTGGTGACCCCTTGAGCCTATAAAAGGAGGCCCATGCGCAACGTAGAGGAGGTTCGCTAGTTCGGTTCGACTCATTCGAAACTAGAGACACTCACGCTAGGTTTTGTAGCTCTCTGTTATCCCTAGCAAGAACACAATACAATCAGACAAGCAGCAGTAGGAGTATTATCTCTCCGGAGAGCTCCGAAGCTGGGTAAACTGCTCGTGTGTTTCGCCTCGATCTGCTCTTCGTGCAATCTCCGCCCCCCCACAGAACCGAAAGGGACTCGGTCCGCCGGTCCCATAGGTGCACCGTGTGTGGCCCAGGCCCAAAACAGTGCACGGGCACGCGCGGCCTAGATCACGCCGTAACTGGCTCCGGACCCACCACGTCCCCCACGAACAACACGCGCCGAACGTGGCGTCGTGGGAGAGATCGTGGGGGTTTCTTTAATTGGAAAAGCAGAATGTCCGCCCCCTCTCCCTCCTTATAAACAGGGGAAACAGGGGCAGGTCGCCCACCTCGCCATTTGCTGTCCCATCTCGAAAACCACCGCCGCTCCCCCCTTCTTCTCTAGTCTGAAGAGAGCAGCGCCCGCCCCATTGCCACCAGCGCCATCAACGCCGCTGGCCTCCTCCACCACCTCCGCCATGGCTCAAAGCCGACAAGGAAAGGGCGTGAAGTCGGCCGAGCGCAGCGGCTCATGGCCTTCTGAAAGGAGCGGGCCGTCTTCCCCTCCCCCTCCCATTTCGGCGCAAGGAGCTGAGAGGGCTACTACCTCTTCGGTCGACGGAGAGGCGCATCCAGCGACGAAGGTACTCTCCGCCGCATCGAGTTGGTTTGGTGGTACCCCTTCTTCGCGCTTTTCTTCTATTATGGCTCTGCCCGCCTTCTCTAATTCTTCTGCGATATAATGAATACCTACGGGCTTCGCCTCCTTGATTTCACCCCCAATGCTGTCCTAACCATGGCAGTTTTCGCACACCTTTGCGAAAACTTTGTCGGAGTCCACCCAAACATAGCCCTCTTCCGCCACTTCTTCATGCCCAGCGTCGAGAGAGAGAGCCACTTGCGGAGGGATTGCTTGGATCTCCGTGATCGGCAAGAAAGAGGCCTATCTGGAAGGAGAGCTTCGCAGCAAGTGGGAGGAGTGGAGAGCCGATTGGTGTTGGATCGTGAGGAGAACCCGCAGCCCTTCATCGCCCAGCGCCAAACTCCCATAGTCGCGGCAACGATTGGAGCAACTTGGCGCCGGAGGATGCTAGGTTGAAGATTGCTGTGACCGGATCTTGCGCCTCGCTTGCCGGACTCATCAGGGGCGCCGTTAGGCGCAGATTTCTTCGCCGCCGCGACGCTTCCCTTGCAGGAGAGGAGGAGACCTGCCGGGAGTTCCAAAACGGCGGACATCATGCGGCTGCGCCGGCCTTAACTGGAATTTCACTGTCTTGGAGTTGGATGCGATGCTCTTTGGAGCTGTTCAAGCACGACCCGATCACCCCGAGTGGTTTAGGTTGCCGAGGGAGTCGTCCCATTGTGCAACAACTCTTCGCCGACCGCATCCGTGCAATGATGCCGCGCAGCGACTCGCATGGGATCGTTCCAACCTGGCAAGAGCTCGCGGACGACGTTGTCGCGGCAGTTCTTTGATAGCTTGGAAGAAGTGCCGATCCGCCCGACGAAAGCGTAAGTGGCTCACCGCGACACCAGCGACGCCAAATGCAGCGCGCGCCACCAGGCTGGAGGAGGCGGCAGCAACTGCTGCCGGGCGAATTTGGGTTCACCATGGAGGAGGCAGAGGCAGCGAGGCAAGCCTTGCCGACGAGAGGAGCTTGCGGCGGGAGGAGCAGGCCGAGCCAGCCGAGCCGAGCGAAGTCTGCCGAGGGCGCCTCCTCCACACCTTCAAGTAGCTTGTCGCGAAGGAGCCCACAGCTCCACCAAGAAGGCGTCTCCATAAGGCCGGGAAGTGACGGGAGGCAGACGGGCCAGCAGCCGCAGCGCCGTGCGACGCGCTCCACCGCGGCAAGCACTGTTGCCGCGGGAGCACCCCACACCGCTGCAATAACTGAGGCGGGATCCTCTCAGGCCACCGCTGCCACCCCCGCCAAGCAGTCAATAGAACCTACTCCTCCGCCTCTTCGCACCGGAGGCGAGCCGGAATTTGATCTCTCCGCGCTCAGCTCCGACGAGGAAGAAGAAGAAGAAGAGTAAGCTTCTATGCTGTGCTTGTATTTCATCAATTTGGTTGATTTGTCTTGTATCTGATTTGCTTCATTCTGAACTCTTTCCTTTTTCAGGACGCTGGCTCAGCGGGCGTCGAAGAGAGCCAAGACTCCGGTGGTCGTCATCGAGGAAGATCCCCCCGTGGCAATGGGAGGCGCGTCTGAGACCCCCTTGCCATACCCGGCAACCCTTCCCCAAAGCAGCCCCCAGCACAGCCCCCAGCGTAAGTATATGGTTTACTTCTTACTGTTAGGCGTGCATGGATGCTTCTTCTTTGTTGATATCTGACTGTTGGTTTGTGCAGGAGTAGAGCAGCTTCACCAGGAGTGCCCGGAAGCCGCTCCCGAAATACCATCTACTTTGACTACGCCGCCAAGGGAGAATTCTCCGGCAAGGGAGCGCTCTCCGGCAAGGGAGGCTTCTCCGACAAGGGACGGCACCAGTGATCCTCCGGTGATCGAGACCATGGCTGCTGATCCCATCGCAGGTAATCCCTTTGACCGAAAATTTCCCTTGGGTTCTTTTTCTTCTGTTCTTCTTTTCGAACATTTGCTTGACTGTTCTTTCTTTTTTGATCGTCAGATCCATCTGCCGCAGAGCCGATGGAGACTGAGGTCGCCGGGCGAGAGGAGGACGCGGCGCAACACCGGCGATGTCGCCACCATGGAGGGAGAGGCTGGCGCCGATGGGTCCGCCGGCGAGGAGGCCGCCAAGGCTGCCGCCGCAAAGGCTGGCGAGGGGTCCGGCGATCGTACTGACGACCCTGAGGCCGCAGGAGCGCCAGGCGCTACGCCGACTGCCGATCCCTCCGCCATCGGTGCAGCGTCGGGCTCCGAAGAGCCCCAGCCCGGCGCCTATCTGAAGGCCGGCGACGGCGTCTTCATCAAGCTCCCCTGGGCATCGAGCTCCAGGGCGCCGGTCGAAGGGGAGACCTTTGACAAAGAGCTGCTCGCCTCCGCTGGGCTGTCGCTGGTTGACGCGCCAAGCAGCAGCAGCGGCGAGTCTAAGGAGGAGCAGTTGCTGAAGAAGCTGTTGTCGCTCTACCACGCCCGGCAAGCCAAGTTGGAGTCCCGGGAAGCACTTGTCGCAAAGGCGGGAGCAGACATGGAGAAGCGCGTAGAAGAGCTCCGGGGCGCCAACCAAGAATCTCTCCGGAACGTAGCAGAAGAGCGGGAGCTACTTGCTGAAGAGCGCACAGCCTTCATCCTTGAGAAGGCTGAGGTCGAGGAGCAGCAACGGCTTGTTGCCGAGAAGCTATCCGCGCAAGAAGGCGAGTTGGCGCAGCGGAAGATCAATCTTGACAGCTATGAGGAAGAGCTTGCCGCGCGCGAGCAATCAATTGGCGGAGCTCTCAAGGAAGCAAAAGATGCTGCCGCAGCTGCCGAGGCTGCCAAGAAAGAGTTGGAGACAAAGGTGACGCAGCTGGAGGCCAATCTCCAGAAGAGCGGCGAGGAGCTTGCTGCACTCAAGCACGAGTGCGAGAAGGACGCCTACACTCTTGGCGAGCTGCAGGGCCGTCTCGCCGATAGGATCAAAGAGCTCGACGCCGCCAAGGACTCCAAGGCGGATCTTGAGCTGAAGCTGACCACCCTAATGGAGACGTTGGACAGCGCCAAGGAGCGGGAGGTGGGCCTGTTGGAGAAGATCAAGGCCAACGAGGAGCTGCTGGCGAGTGCTACTGCCGCCCAGAGCACCTTCAGGGAGAATGTGGAGCTCTGGACTGAAGGTCTTGTGAATATCGCCGCCGCCATCGACAAGGAGCTGATGGAGCTGGGGATGGTGGATCTCGGCTACTCCACCGACGAGCGCCTCCAACCCAGCGCCAAGCTCAGCTTGTTCCTCAAGGGCGTGGTGACGGTGCTCCAGCGACTCTGGGAAGAGATCCCAAAGCAGCTGGCCGAGGAATCGCGCCAGATCTGCGCGGGAGCTCTCCAGAAGGTGTTGATGAAGGTGGCCTTCCGCAATCCAGGCCTCAACCTCAACGGCGTCCTCCGATCCTTGCCGCCAGATGCCGATGTGGAGGTGCTCAAAGCCCTTGTCGCACCCATTGTGGACAAGGTGGGCAAGATCAAGCGGGTTGATGGCGACCGCGTAGATTAGGCCGCCAATTTTATCTTTCCCTTGTCGCTGCTGATCATTTTAGGAGAACAATTTATTAGATCTGCGACAAGTTATTTTGTAATATAACTCTATCTTAGGCAATGATTGCAATGTTATTTCCTTTACTTGATTCCTTCATTTGTATGTTTGTGCCCTCGCTTTTAGGGAACTTGTCGGTATGAGCACCTTTTGCCATGCATGGCGCTGAGTGCGAACGTCAAGAGCTTCTTTGGCGGTGTCGCCTCCGACAAGTAACCTTGTCGCAACTAGTTGCAGCTCACTTAAGTTGTTGAGCGGACTCGAAACAAAGTAAGGGCGCGACTAGCTACGAGTTGGTTCCTCCGTGCACAGGTTTTCCATACAAAGTACTATCGTTCGAGGAAGATAACTTAAAAATTTAAAAACGGATTGCTCAAACTTTGGCAACTTAGCTTTTCTGTCGTTTGCTTCTCGGTAAGGCGACACTTCCTCGAGCGACGCTTGGCGGTCCACACCATTATGTTCTCCTTCCCCCCTGGCTAACTTGTGGGCGAAGGAACCTTCCTTTCTTTGAGAAAGAGAAAGAAGAGAAAATAAAGTTATGGAGCCTTGTGGCTCATTATTGCTTACCAGACGTGGATGCTGCACAAAATGTTAGATAACTCATGCAAAAAGGATGATGAAAGCATGTAGTTGACAAATTGCGCGCAACACATGAGCTTTACTTATGCACGGGGTCTGCGCCCGGCTTTGTACAAAGGATTACATGCAACATCGGCAAGACTTGTACAAAAGGTGGTTGCGGAACAGGTTCGGCAACCGCCCTTCTGAGTAAAACTTACGAAGATGCTCAATGTTCGAGAGTTGCTCACGAAATGCCATCTTGGTCTCAAAGGCGGACAGCGCGAGTGCCTAGTGACTTGTTTCACCCGATAAGGGCCTTCCCACTTGGCGTCAACTTGTTGGAATTCTTGGCGGACTGAGCGCTACGAAGAACAAGGTCGCCTTCCTCGAGACTTCTGGCATTAACTTTGTGGCTATGGTAGCGGCACAAAGCTTGCTGGTAACGAGCAGCTCGTACAGCGGCCTGAAGACGGTCCTCCTCAAGGAGCAGCGCGTCATCTTGTCGCAGCTGCTCTTGCTCAAGCTCATCATAAGCGAGTACTGAGGTGACCCGTATCTGAGTTCCGTGGGGAGAACTGCCTCTGCTCCATAGACTAGGCGAAGGTGTGCGGCGGTGGCTCGATTTGGCATCGTCCTGATCGACCAAAGAACCACCGGCAGCTCCTCAATCCAGTTTCTTCCGCACTTGTGCAGCCTGTCGAAAGTTCTGGTCTTGAGCCCACGCATCACTTCAGCATTTGCCCTCTCCGCTTGACCGTTGCTTCTCGGATGAGCAACAGAAGCAAAGCAGACCTTGGCGCCAAGATTTTGACGTACTGCATAAGCCTGCGCAGATCCGTCCTTGTCGGGACTAGAGCTCGCCGGTAAAGCCCCCTGCTTGTCGCTGGATGCATCTGCCTCGGTTGCCGGCTCATCATCGGTCTCCCTTTCCGCTACTAACGCAGCACTAACCACTTGATTGGTTGCCGCAATATATAGCAGCAACTTCTCTTGTGGCCTAGGTGCGACAAGTATTGGAGTGGAGGACAGGTACCTCTTTAAGTCCTGCAGCGCAGCCTCCGCTTCGGGAGTCCATCTCATTGGACTTGCCTTTTTCAAAATTTTGAAAAATGGCAGGGCGCGTTCAGCAGACCTAGAGATAAACCTGCTGAGAGCAGCCACGCAACCGGCAAGTCTTCGTACATCCTTGACGCGCTTTGGTGCTTCAATCTGCTCAATGGCCTTGATCTTGTCGGGATTGGCTTCAATTCCTCGCTGAGACACGAAGAATCCGAGAAGCTTGCCGGAAGGGACTCCGAACACGCACTTCTCGGGGTTGAGCTTGAGGTTGATCTTGCGCAGATTTGCAAAGGTCTCATCTAAATCTTGAACCAGAGTTGCCCTGTCCTTGCTTTTGACCACTATGTCATCCATGTAGGCTTCTACATTTCTGTGCATTTGCGGCTCAAAAGCGTCATGGACTACTCTTGCAAATATTGAACCAGCATTCTTTAGCCCAAAAGGCATCCGTATAAAACAGTATGTGCCACATGGGGTGATGAATGCGGTTTTCTCCTCATCCTCTTCTTCTTTCTATTGTTCCGTCGCCGGCTCTTCTTCGCCGGGGCAGTCTCTTCACTATCAGATCCTGCTTCTGTATTCTCTCCTGGGAGTCTCCTCCCTTCCTCAGCACGTGCACACTTGTCGGCCAGGGCATACAGCTCACTGACGTCCTTGACTTTGCACATCGCCATCTCCTCCCACATCCTGCGGTTCCGCACGTTCTGATGAAATGCGCTGATCACCGCGGGAGGTGGACATCTGGATGTTGTAGTGCACACGCTGAATCTCTGAATGAACTTGCGAGGACTCTCCTTCCTTACAGGCGGCGGTGAAGGTCGCTCTCCGGCCATGAGGCTTGTGGCGCTGTGAAGGCGCCGACAAACTGATGGCATAGATCTGCCAAGAGGATATGGAGCTGTCCGGCAAGTGCATGAGCCAAGATCGACATTGGGCTTGAGTACCCGGTGAGGAAGTAGTTGGCGAGGATCTTGTCGTCTCGTCCCCGCAGCTTGCACCGTGATGGTGTAGATCTTTGAGGAACTCCGACGGATCGTCCCGCCATCGTACTTCTACGCGCGTCGGCAGAAATTCTTCTTGCTGGGCCCTCGGACTTGCCGCAGCTCACGGCTGAACGCAGGGCAACCTACCGCGTACGGCAAGTCGCCTGGTTCCCCTGGCGCATGCATATCGACAGAGGGCCCAGCGCGCTGGTCGGATTGACGTCGCGCTTCTCTTCGGCGCTCGATGCGGGTTCGAGCGTCTTCTTGTTGCCGTTCTTGAAGAACTTGGCGCTGATCACGGCGAGCTCGTGGATCCGATGATGCGGTGAAGTCACTGTCGAGGTGGATCCGACGAGTTGGTGATCTTGGCCTTCGGGGTGGAGAGTGCATAGTGGTTGCACCCCCACGGGTTTCGTCGCCACCTGCTCGTGCCTTGTCGTCTTGCCGCGGCAGCGATGTAGTTGGTTGCCGCGGAGCGTCGCCGTTGGCAAAACCGATGAGACTCTGGATGGTGGCCCTCCATTCGTCGACCTTGTCGGCTGTTGGAGGGTAGTCTAGAAGCAGTTGAGCTCTCGCCAAGGCTTCTGCTGGAGTGGTGGGTGGCAGTGGTGAACGGCGCGAGGAGCGGGATATGCTCGGACTTCTAACTATGTTAGAAGGAGCAGCATCCATCGAGCGACCCGTACCCCTTTCGCGCCGACATCTTTGGCGTGCTGCAGCTGGTCTTGAGGGCCTCGGGATCCTCGGCAGCCTTGATCCAACGGCGTATGGTGCTATGAACACCATGGCGCTGTCGGTCCAGCGCCTCCTGAGATGGGCGCGGTGCGTGTACGGACGCCGAGGTCTGCGCGGCCTTGTCCTTGGACTTGGCAACGTCATGGGCTCTCTCGTCGAGCCCGTTCTTCCGCGGCGTCTTCCCCGCCATCCCGCGGATTCTGATATTCACTGTAATTGTGTATAATATCTGAGAACCATGAAAACATAAATAGTTGTGAGATTATCTTTCTAATGCAGATGATATTCTAATATAGGGGCGTCCCTGTAAACACTTATGTGTTATCACTAGATTCTGATGAGAGAGCTCATGTGTGATGTAATATGGTGCGTGCATTTATATAATCTGGCACAAGTACACATAAAATAGGCTCCAGAAGTAAGGATAGCTGGCAGATGATAGGTTCATAATATATTGTATAGAGAGTTTATTGCCAAACCATGATAACAAGAGCACACAGCAACTAGGCAGATCATAGTGTACATAACAGGGGTACACCATAACCACGATATATAAATCGGGAAAGTGGGCGGCTTGAAAATACGGTGTTGTATTGCCGCTAGTAATTGAAAGCCTATCGATCACGTCTGAGGCCAGCTCTATCGAACATGGTAAGAAGAGCAAGCAGATTTTGGAAAATAAAATGTTGGTTGCAGTGCCCACATGATGAACGGGCGCATTAAGAATGCAACTCCCAGCTGTCTCGACCATTTCGGGCGGTTGGATGAAGATCCTCGTCTCCTAACCCTTCTTCTTCCTCGTCTCTGATTCTTCCCATATGAGAACACCAGCAGGGCGCCCGGCCGGACCACCGCCCCCACCGCTGTGTTCCTCCGCCACCCCACCCCCACCCGCGCCCCAACCCCCATCCGTCGAGTTTTCTTCGTTCGCGAGGCCCCACAACCACCCGAGCCCTTGATCGCACCGGCGAACTCCGTGAGCTCTGAAAAATCGACCACCCAATTTTGTAATTTAGTCTCTTGTGACTTAACTAGTGTGGAATATAAAGGGAAAACCATAAGCATTGGGAGTATAGTGTTGAGTGTGCCATGGCGGATCTGAAGGTGCAAAGCCGGACAAAGGCAACCGCAACCAAGATAAGAAATCGAGTAAAGCGGTGGCGATCTATTTTCTTGTTGTGATAAATAAGTTGAGCAATCTGAAAAAGTACCGCCTACAGTGCGGCGCTGCCGTGTCGATCTGCTGAGAATTTGACGGTGCTGCGGTAGCCATGGCTGTCGGGCGGCGTGGAAGCATATCTAGGATGGTAGGCGGTGGCGGCGGGCGCTGTGGGCGAGACGGTCATAGGAGCGGCGCCCGGCAAGGTGGACGACGGGGATGAAGCGAGAGGCGGGATGCAAGGATCCCGGTCGAAGGCATGGATGAGAGGTCGATCTCTTGTAATGGACGGCGGCATCGGGTATCAGCTCCGACATGGTGGAGGAGGGCGGTGGATGGGGTGGCGGACGGCGCGAGCGGAGGAGGTGGGGTGGAGAGGGTGTTTTGGCGCCCACGGAGTCTGAATGGGGAAAAGGGAGGTAGAGAGGAAGGGGAACCATGTATTCAGGCGCGCTTGTCTCAAATCGAGGAAATTTACAAACTTAGCCCCTGTTTCAAATTTCTACTACATCACAGCAACAATAGTCGGTTGGGGATAGGGCGGTAATCTCGCATACACGAATATTTGCTGACGAGAGTTTGTTTTTGGCGCCCATCGTGTATAAATATGAATCGGGGAGGTAGTCGATTTCGGCCAAGGACACACTGTGTTTTGGCGCCCACCGTGTATGAATCCGGGTGAGAGGCGGTTACGACACGTTTGGGTGAAATTACAAACCTACCCCTATCAAAACCTATAGAAATCCAGCAGATAGGCTTTGCGTGGCGAGGATAGGCGGTAGTGATTTCCATCTCATGATTTTGGTTTGGTGATTCTTGTGACTTTCCCCGCTTCGTTCAAATTTTGCATAGTGCACGTTTACCGTGCCAACTCAATTCGAATCCCATTTGTATTCTATCTTTTTCAGGCGGGATCCATTTTCAATTGGAATTACATTCTATATACATCATTTTTTTATATATACTTTCAAAAGCACAACACCATTTATACATAAATATGGTTTACAAATGGCATGATCTCAGATCCATAAGGTTGTATCCATCAATTTGGATTTTCAAATATTTGAAACCACTTTATGTTGAAATCAATGTATGCATTCCTCGCTAACTGTCTCCAATTAATGTGTGTTTCATGCGGGTTTTTTAACTTCTCAAACATGTATAATGTGTTTCACACACGCAACATATAGTGTAATCCCGTTTAGACATTAATTGCATATAAACCATGCATTGTTTGTAATTGAAGAATCTATGGATCACCAATATTGATAAACTATATAACATTATACGTGTGCCCAAATTCAAATGAATATGCATGTTTGATACACCAATTTGCGTTATGATATTATCGATGTCGTGTTCTCCAGTTTAAATATTTGAATCCCCTTTAATCCAGATATTCGTCTCATATGCTATCACTCATGCTTATATAGGACTATCTCTTTGGACCTATCTGCGTTCATCGTCTCTCGGTATCTCTCGTGCTACTGTATGTCGATAATGATCTTTTATCTTAATAACACTGCCGACGGTACTCTCTCCCTCGACCTTCATCACTCTATCTCTCTCTAAGTATATCTAAGCTCCCTGCTATGTGTCTCTAACTATGATTCTCCATGTGGAATCTCTTTCTCTCACACAAACAAAAAACTTTGTCTCCGGGTCTCATTTCTCTCTACTATTCCCATGTGTGCCACTCACACCCCCTCATAAGAGATGTCTTTCGCTCCTTAGATATGAGAACCTCGACTCTTCCTCTTCAATATCTCTTTCTCACACACAAACACAAACTCTGTCCCCTGTGGTCTCATATTTCTCCATTGTTCTCTTGTATGTCGCCACACACCCTCTCTCCCTAGAGATATCTTGCGTTCCCTCATATGTCTCTCTAGCTATCACTCTCGTTGTGAAATATCTTTCTCTCTCGCAGACACAAAACTCCATCTCTCTGGATCTCATTTCTCTCTGATATCTGTTTGTATGTGACTCACATGCACCCTCTCTCTATCTCTCTCACACCCACACACATAACCCAGCCTTATGATCCACTCGACTCCTACTCTAACGCACACTAGTTAGCATCTTTATCTTTCTATTTATCTGTTTCTCCATCAAACTTCTTTCTCGCCCTCACTCTTGATTCCTGTCACGCACACTACATATGTTTCTCTCTACATGCAGTCAAGTGCCCTCTCACACACATATATAACTTCACCCTTTGAACAACCCGACGGTCATCTCCAACACCCAAACTAGTGGATGTCCCTCTAGCTAGCATCTCCATCTATGTATCTATCTGTAGTTTCTCCGTCAACATTTCTTTCTCGCACGGAGTCTTTCTTCCTATCACCCACACTATATATGTCTCTCCATACATATGCATTTATAGGTTGATCTCTTTTGCACAATCGTTGCGCCTCATCCCCTCTGCTCGCCATAGATGCATGCTCCAGCCCACGCCACTATCTCTTAAAGACAAAAACACATGCTCAATTGTCGGGCCTTCTTCCCTGCATTCTCACATGCATGCATATTGTCATACCGATCCGTCTCTCCCATGTCGTTGATCTTATGACTTATGTCTTCTTTCTTTTATCTCGATCATGCATGCACACACACACATCCACGTATACATGTATACCTCTCACACATGCACGTTCAAGGTCTCTATGTCTCCATCGTAGTTAATTACCCTCAATCCTAACGCCACATCGAATCATTCTCCTCTTTTGTGCACATAACTTCCACTGGATGGGTAAAACACACACTCACACTTAACAATCTCCTTCTAGCTACCCCCCCCGCGCCTCTCACTCTTCCCCTATATCCCGAAACCAATAAGACCATCCCTTTGTTTAATTCCGCCTACATGCACCATCGATATATAGTAGTCTTCCTCGGTGTCTCTCGAACAAAAACGTTCTCTCGATGTCGACTCCTCTCACGCGCACGCACCTTCTCTTCCCTCTCTACTGGCATTTTCTCTCTCGCACCCTATCGTTGGTGGCCTCTGCCATACACATCACCTCTCTATGATGAAGCCATGCACACTTAAATTACATCCGCCATAGAGGACCCCGCGACACACACACACACACACACACACACACACACACACACGCATGCATGCACCCCCCACACACACACACTAAGACTTCATCTCTCTCTCTTTCACACACACACGCACCCCCCACACACACTTAGACTCCATCTCTCTCTCTCTCTCACACACACACACAAACTAAGACTCCATCTCTCTCTCTCACACACACACACACCCCACACACACACTAAGACTCCATCTCACACACACATGCTCTAGGCGGAGCATTTGTTCCTACCACCCTTCATCCAACCTTACCCGTATGATAAACAATCACCTTTATTTACTTGCATAACATGGACAAATTCCACTTTACTTTAGTAGTCAGCAAACTTATCATCTGTACTCTTATAAAAAAAGAGTTGGCGATGATGGTGTGCCTGCCATCTTATGTCTGAGACCGTATGATCTATATCGGACGGATAGAAAGCAAACTATGATAATTTTACAAAAGATACCCGCACCTCTCTCCACATCATTATCTCCTGCAACCTCATTGCTCAACAATTTAAAAAGGAATAAGTCTCTGGAACAATCTAGCATGCATGGTGGCCGCTGCCGCCTGCCGGCGCCGTCCATCCCCATGCCTCCGCCCATTCCACCACGGTCACCACCACGCTCCTCCTCCCGCCTTATCTCTCATCTTTCATTTTTCGATGACATTCTCGAGATACCAGTTTTCCAATAAAATTCTTGAGATATCATTAGTTTTACACATGGGATTACTCCTGCATGGGTCAATCACAACATGTGTTTTGTAAAAAATGCATATTGATGTTCCGTGCAATGCGAGAATCTTGCTTGTAATTATATAGCATAAATCACGAGCAGGAAGTGACATTTTTTTGACACAACCATGTTAACATGGCCACGTAAATCACTAGCTAAAGTAAATACCATTATACGTATATCCCGATGCAAAAGGTTGAGCACATGTCCGAAGAGTAGAGTCGCACACACACACTCTATCTCTCAGAATCTCTCTCTCTCACACACACACACACACACACACACCAGTTACGTGACGCCCACTTAAGCAGACATGAGTATGTTACAATTTGTGCACCCACGGGTACACGTGATGCTGCGCATTTATTTAAGCCGGAAGGCAAACACAAACAGTAGATGCATTCATTCCCCTCCCACCGCCTCTTCTCTGGTCGCCGTCGCCCGGTAGCCATGGGCCGGCCGAAGGTAACAACATACGCCATACTCCCGGCGGCGCTTTAATATGGAAATTTTAGTGGTCATGCATGCATCTTTTTGTGCTAGCACTCCTATATAAGGGTTGACCGGTCGCTTCCCGCAGACGTGCGCGGGCGGTGGAAGAGGAAGGAGAAGGGAAGCGGGCTGTGGAGTAACGTTTTTACCACAATTTCTTAGGAAACTGAGTGCAATAATTGAGTAGTTTTGCAAACTACCATACTACACCAAAAGCGGTTCAAAACCTATACGCCCTTGCCATTGTAGCGCTTCCTGCGTGAAACGGTCGGCGTCGCCTGGGCGTCGATGCGCATTAATGCCCGCCGAGCGGAGCAACCTCTCACTGGCGCCCGGCTTTGAAGTGGCGCGACGGCCGAAGACCGCGCTTCCGGGCACGCGACTGCTTTCTGCGTCGAGATCTGCCATAGGCCCTGTTTGGATCCATGGGTTAGAGTTAGTTTGAGCTAGTTGGGGCTCAAATAGCCCTAAAGTATCCAAGCATGAGGGTTTAAATTGGAGCAAGTTGCACGAACCCACCAAAAAACTATCCCACCCAAGAGGTGCTAGCGGAGATAGTTCTCATGGGACCACTGAAAAATCACTTTTCTCTCTCCATGAAGTGCATTTATTGTCAATCTAACCCTGTCACCAAAACACCTTTTTGGCTACAGCAGTTCAGGGTTAGTCATGAGTTAGTCTAACCTCTAGCTAAGTTAGAGTATCAAAGAGGAGCAATATAGGACATGCAAGTTGCTCAAAGCATACAGGCAAATTCGTACGTGAAAGGATTTTTTTTATTTTTGAAAACGGAATGTGAAAGGAATTTTTTTAGAATGCTCTTGGCATGTCGCTAACATGTGATAGTTAACCAACCTCAATAGATGGCAGAAATGCCAGCTCTCCGCACTTTGATAGAGACGAGGAGGGAGAAGCGGTACAGGCTGCTGGATTACTAGAGATAGGTGTCGCGCGGAAGCCAAGAAATATGGTGATAGCGTGGGTTAGCCATGTACTAGTATGATGTAACTACACTGGGCTGCCATGTTTCGTACTCTTCCAAATCCTTCGTGGAGATGATTGGTTAATTTTATATCGCTGAATAATATTAAATATTATGAGTGTAGGCGCTCCACCACGAGGTTCCTTGCTCCTTCTCGGTCGTCCAGGAATCTATGTTCTTCCACTCTATTTTTTTACGTGAGCTTTGTTCATCCTTTGCCAACACGAGACATCTAGCATCAAGGTGCGTGTTATGCAAGGATCGTTCCATCTATATGAAGAACACGTGGGATTTGAACTACGAGACGGACATGTACCCGAGGTGGGCGTACAAACCTGAGTAATGTAGCGTAGTAAGTGAAGTAGAAAGGCACAAATGGTATGAACATGCGTGGCATATAGGGTGTGTTTTGTTGCGTTCTCGTCTCAAAGATAGTTGTTCCCTCTTCATGCATGCTCAACTCAACACCCTCTTCATGCATGCTCTCTTCATGCATGCTTCTAGTGTATTTGTGCTAAACTAGTGTGGACTCATGCACCCTCCATACACTCTACCAAACACCCAAAAGTAGGTCGAGAAGGGAACTCTTAGGCGGCATTTGTCTCTTACTACGTACTACCACTAAATGTTATGCGTGCAATGCATGGTGATGTTATGGATACGTGCCTAAGTACACTACTACTACTATATTAGATGGAGGCACATATTAACTTTTATATTTGTTTACGTGTATGCCCCGAGACCTTCCAACTAGACGTGTCTTTCTCTCCAGGTCACACTTTGTATCGTTCATACCACTAAGTACTACTACATGTGGTCTCCGACCCAGAAGTGGAAGAAGTGGAGACGCTCTACCATGCTGTTTTTTTACGCTGGGCTCTACCACGTTGTTCATGTCCCACTCCTTTCGCTGACGTGTGGGACATCTAGCACGTGCCGTGTTTGGCACCCTTCGTCGTAAGAGTTGAAACACTAGCATTCATCAGAAATAAAAAATAATTATAAATCGGCAGTGATACTATTTTTTTGCGAACCAATCAGCAGTGATACTATACCACGCGGTTTCCTTGCTCCTCGATATCGGAAAGAATACTTCCGTTCGCCAACATGTGGGACGTCGACCATCCTGGTCCACTTGCCATGCACGCAGAACTCAAGGGAGAGTCACCCAGTGCGTCGCGTGCAGCAATAACAATGACTAATGAGCCGTCAAATCACAGGCCCACCTCCCACTTTGAAGTTGCTCGGACGAAGAACCATCATGACTTCGTTGAATTCCGCTTCTTGAAGAAAACTACTATACCAGCGATATTGCTAGCTCTGATGTTACTCCGCATTCACGCCCGCGAAACCTACTCCGGCGCCCAGTTGTCCATCCGTCTACCATCGGCTCATTGCCATTCGCCGCTATATTAACTTGAGCCCCAGCTCCGGTAGCCATAGCCAAAGACCCACACTTATTCTCCTCCGGTCCTTCCTTCATCGGCACCACTTCAACCATGGCCTCGTGCGCTCGAAGCTCTCTTGGACGTCTTGTCGCGAGGAGCAGCGAGCGAGGGACATCGGCGGCTCCGCTCGGCGGCGCTCAAAGCTCTCTTGGCGTCTTGTCGCGAGGAGCAAACGAAGGAGATCGCCCGCACCCCGGCCACCCTCCGCCGCCCACCACCAAGCTTGGTGCGGCGTCTTGCTGGCGCAGCCGGCAGCGAGGAAGAGTAGTACACGGTAGGTCGCCGCCACTCACGGTCCGGGAAGGCCACCGCTACTCCACTCAGTCGACGCCAAGCTTGGTGGGGTAAACATCGGCGGCCGATTAGCCTCTTGATGGCGACGTGGAGGCGGAAATCTTCAGAACCTTGTGCTCCGAAGGAGGAGGTTATCGAGGCGGATGAGGAGGAGGCAAAGGCAATGGCCGGCTTTCTCGGGTTCATGGCCGGACATGGTGGTCGGGCGCCAGCGATCGTTTAGATTAGGTTTACAGTAGGTTTTAGTATGGTTTGTGCGAAATATGTAATGAATTTCGTCCAGTTTGTTGGAAAAGTTTTCGAAATGTAATGAATTTCATCCGGTTAATTTGAAATTTGCTTTGTTTGCATGAATTTCGTCCGGTTAGTTCATATAGTTGTCAAAAGGTATGCGGGCAGCATCCGATGGCATCCATCAGTGTCCTCAGACAGATGTCGGTGTAAATTTGTGGGCCAGCGTTGGAGATGCCCTAACTATCATGCTATAATCGCTAACAATCCTCCATTATTTGGCAGGGAACAGTTATGCCTCGATCAAAATCAGATCCGCGGTGTTTCGCGCTCCTCCCGCGTAAGAGTGTAAACTCTTGCTTACATAAAAATGGAGCAAGTGGACGGCACTGTAGCACGTCATATCACTCGAACTAGCCCGCCTAACGAGCGGGAAAGCACCACCCTCATCATTTTGTTCTGGATTTCTGTCGATCGATCGCGCGAATATGTTACGCTTCACAAGTTCTAAAGGAAAAGGTGGCACACTTACAACTCGTACGCGTCGCAACCCCGACAGTCCGGCTCGCACGCCGCTCACCAGAGGGGACACACGTTGTCTTGCAATTTCACTGACATGTGGGACCGTAATTGAATAAACCGTCGATAGCCGAAATCTAATCGCTCGGCGGGCGTCGGCTGAGAAGAGAGAAACGGTGGAGGGAGAAGAGATCGCCCACCCGCAGTGCACGGACTCCATGAAATATATGGTGATAATGTGAGGTGGGCCATGCTGGAGTCCGGACCGCTTCCGGAGCCCGCTCTCACCGCCTTGGCCCCTCAAGACGCCAGCTGCCACGCTGCATGCATAGCAAGTAGTCCCCGCTTATCTAGAGGAGAGAGAGGCATTGACAAAGCCAAGGAGTAACAGTGGAGACAATAGCTTTCATAAAAAATAAACAATGAATACTCATTGCTCGTCCTCTATATCGGAAAGAATACTTTCATTCGCCGACATGTGGGACGTCGACCATCCTGGTCCACCTGCCATGCACAAAATTATCCTAGTCTACCCTGGTCGTATCGCAGGCCCAACCTTTCCCACTTTAAGTTGTTCGGACGAAGGAACCATCATGACTTCGTTGAATTCCGCTTCTTCAAGAAAACTTACTGTACCCGCAATACTGCTACCACACGCGAAGAATGGACGACACTGTACAATGTCATATCACTGAAACCCACTAGGCCAAACTAGCCCGCCTAGGTCATCTATTTTGGAACGGAGGGAGTTCATCTCTGCACTGCTATGATTTTGTGTTGCACGTTCTCTGTACTTTTGCTACGATTTTCTACCCTATGAACCAAATGAGGCCTGAATGTATGTTGACTATTGTCTGATCGATCACTAATCCGACAATTTTAGGAGCTAGGGCTATTGGTCGATCGACGAGGGATAAGTATAACCATACCACGAGCTCATCAGCCCCAACGTCTCTCTTCGGTGAGTGTTTTGCAAGTACTATAGCTTGCACAGTAGCTAGCCTACTAACACCAAGAATCATCAAACAAGCCCTGCTTGTATGATAAACAGTTCAAACTTACATCTAAGCATGCCATATATTACATCAAAAGCTGGTGAGGATACATCTGTTTCCATAACTCGGAGAGGGTTCGCATGATTCATCGCATGATTCACTATCAAACAAAAGTAGCAAGATCCGCCCACACAAGACGGTGCACTAGCCCTAAGATGGTTTGATAACACGCATCGTTCGTAATTAAACACAGGGCAATGCAAACTACCACGAAGGATTAGCGCGACCAACTATTTCTTGTCGCCGATCTCTCGGCAATGACCACAAAGACGATAAAGGGCATGGGAATCGATTTAGGCGATGTCCACAGGATCGACCGCGACATCGAATCGATCTTCGGGCGATGTCCATAGGATGGACAGCGGACATCGAATCGATCTCCGGGCGATGCCAACAGACGGGCCACGACGACATCGGAATCATCAAGGACAACCACCGGCACCTGCACAACCCTAACATATTAGCAAGAACACTGTAAATAATCAAAAACCACAACTATGGTAATAAGCCATTATTTTTTACCTTGTGCAGCTCACCGGGGGATCTCGTTCCTCCGGGTGCCATCTCCTCGTCCTCGATGGGGGCCATCACCTTGCCAGGGGAATATTGCTTCTCACCGGCGACTATCTCCTCAAAATCGGTCTTGAGCCTCACATAGGTGGCATCAGAGTTCCTGGGATCGGCACGGTGGGGCCCTTGCTATTCTTCCAACTTTCTTTGAGGAGTTCATCCGCCAACGTCCTCAACTCTTTGGCCAGTGCTTGTTTCTTGGAGTTCTTCGTCTCCATGGGTTGGCCTGCCAACATGGTCAACTCGTTGGTCGGTGCTCGCTTCCTGGATATCATTGTCTCCAGCGGGTTGTCCGCCGGCAACTCTTTGCTTAGTGCTCCAGGATCCATCAATGAACTGACAAACAAAAAGCAATCAAAAGGAAACCATAATCGCAATGAAAACGGGAAAAGAATAGGATGTGAGAATCGGCCATCTATGGGCCAAGAAAGCGCTCGTCAAAGCAATGCAACACGCCAAAATTAGAAGATCACGGCACAAATATAGAGGCGCGCCACCCTATGTTTAACCAATGAGGTCTTGGATCATGAATTTCGGCGGGATTCAAACCCGTAAACATAGAGGCATCTGGACGGAACAAAGACCACGATCTGGATTGAGATTACATCCTCCACATACACATAGCTAGAGGAGATGATCTCCGCCATAAAATACTTACCCTCAAACTCAAAGGGCCAGCTCGGCATTGGCTCAAAAAGCCTTCCGAAGAAAATGCCATTGGGCGGGAAGAGCTCGAGGATGCATTTGGGCAGAATTTTCAGGGGACTTATGTCCGCCCTCCGGATCTGAGCGATCTAAATCACATAACTCAACAGCCGGAGAGTCAGCCGGAAATTCTGGAACAGGTTCCTTACTAAAAGAACAAATAGTCGACTGTCCAGGACAAAACCTTAGCAGCTTTCAAACACAACGTCAAAGGGCGAATGGCTCGCGAACACCTCGGCCAAGAAAAGCCAAGAACAATGCCGCATTAACAAGCCTCATGACCGGCTTTTGCGTGGAGAGGATAGCTGGCTAGATGCAGCACCAGCGACCGTACATCGAAATCAGAGATGGTGGAAATGAGGAAACGTAGGCGCAACAAGGACCAGCGCGGATTAAAGGAACAGTCAAAAGCGGCGGCGGTCAGCGGTTCAAAAGCTCACGTCGAACAACAAAAACTGCCACAGGACAATAGCGATGAGCTATCAACTTCAACAAAATCTTGGACAAGATATGTCAAATCTACATACTCCGGGAGGCCTGCGCTAACCATACCGGAAATTGTTGGGTCTTCAAGCGGTCACAGCGATGAGCGCCCGACAGAAGGGCTCGACACACAAGTGAAGGCGGCAGCGAAGCACCTGGCGAGCCGGAAAACAAAAAGACTTTCCCACGGGAGGTTAAAACAGTAAACTCACTTCACGTGATCAAAGGGAAAAAGAGCCGGCCCATTAAAGCGCGCCGCACCTGATTATCAAAACCAATCACCTTCGACCATCGGGACTATTAAAATATCCGGAGCAGGATGGACTGCCTTGATATTGGATCCTATAATCGGCCAGTTCAATTTACACAGTCCTCATGGATGGCAGCGATGACATAAACCTGATATATCAGGACACAATCCATGGGAGGAATAAACCCAACCAAGGCCGTAGCAACACCTCCTTTAAAGGGTAATGCGAGCCCATATACTGTTATGCGGGCTCCATCTTTAAGTTGTGTTCGGTTCATCCGACAACCTGTCGCGAAAAGGTTAATCTTCCATATGGCCCGTTTAAAGTAGCCATCAAAACTATCGGAATGAAACTTTCTTTGCTAGCAATACGGTATGCATCTCCAACACTTAAAATGCCGGTCCGCGGCATCATCTAGAGGAAGTATTAAGTGTTACTCGAAACACGGAAGAGAGCGAGGCGCCTTGACAGCCCATACCTATCCAGCTCCGCTAGTCAAAGAAACTGAATAGGTCATTCAAACCCGGACACGGCTAGGCGAGTCCGGGCGCCTATAGAGGCATACCCTCGCCACAAACTGCATGTATAACAAGAGACAATAAATCTCAATTTTCTTCAATTCTTCAAAATGCATTACTCTGTTTATTTAATAAAGTACATTTTTTATGCGATCGTTTTCTTTCAAACTAAGTTCCTCTCTTTTGCGGATGAACAATGTGCTACACCGTCCAGGATCTGCGCACCGAAGACACAAAGCGTGCGGTGAGGACCCGTTGCAAGATTCTTTTCAGATTAAGACCCTGCATAAACCTTCTTTCTTGTCTCTTGTTGATATACATCCCCGGTTCCTTACTATAACCGAGGAGGTGGCGTTTGGCATTAGCCGCACCAATTTTCGGCGTGCACGGACACGGGGCTTAGGGCATTCTGCCCATTTTCATAAAGACCGAATACCTTAGGGAGTATTGGTCTCGAGATTAGGCCTTATATGCATCAGCTCGAATCATGTCTTTGGTCAAATGTTGGGTTGCGGCTCACGTGTTTTGCTGCCTTACGTTCCGTTTTCACGGCTAACTTGCACCGGGAAGGCTTCTGCGATTGTGCCGGTTACGAGGCGAGCACCTAGTAGAAAGCGAAAACTGGCTGTCATGATATAGCGAGGCGGTCAACCACTCGATGACTCCTTTGGAATGTTTAGGTTCCTCCGCATTAACGAGGACGGTTTGGTCATTTGCTCGCACCCAATTCGGAGAGTGCGGTGCCCCGAGGGACTATAGTAGCCCGACCCTCGAACTCCTATGGCTAAGTGAAAGTGATAAAGCATTATAGTCCGGTTGCCTGGTTTGCTCGCTATCACCTCCTTAACAGGACCAAAGGCGTTGGATTAAGTGTGAAACGCTTTCTTTGCAAACACCCCGCAATGTGCATGGGGCTGAGCCAAGAACTGCCATCTTTCGAGTTATATATACATATATATAGCGGCGCCTGAGGAAGTAGTTTACTACTTGAGCTAAGTATAAAAAGCTCTTATATTATATTGAAACATTGTCACAAATAATACATGTCATTTAAACATAATATCCCTCGACCTGCGTCTCTCTCTATTAAGCAGGGGCGGAGACTTCTTCAAAGTAGTGCTTTCGGCGGTGCTAATTCTGTCGAATCTTGGGATGCAACGTTGGTGGCCTTCATCTCGGCCCGATATGTCTTGACACGGGCGAGCCATCGCGCTCCTCAATACGCCCGACGCTTCATTGCCTCGTCGGTACGCAAGGCTATTGCACTAAACCAAAATAGCTCTTGATTTGAGGGTCCGCCCGGCCACAAGTGAAATCGAACATGCTTCATGGCAAATCAGGACAATCGATTCAGCTCGGCCCATTATTAACCCGATCGGTCAGCGGCAGAGGCGCTCCGGACTATGGAATTGCGACCAATATAGTACATAGCGCCGAGGACCGCGCTCGGAAGACTTCCGGCTATTCCAAGTTTTGCCATGTGTTTCTTTTTGCTTGCTCTTTTATTTTGCATTGCATCATGTCATCATGCCATCATATCATTAATTTTAAAAACTCAACTAAATAAAATCGTATGGATCTTGGTCCATTTAAATCGAGGAAGGGTGACTTCTCTTTATAACATACCTCCGATATTTAGGAGATATTATAAAATATTCCATTGTTTGGAATCACTTGAACCCACTTGCATATTAAATCCCTGCCTTTTTCTTCTTCAGTTTTGGCTCTCAACCTTGCCAATAATTCTTTTGCCATTTTCGGGCTCCACCAAAAATTGAACATTTTGGACCTTCCTTTATCAAGTCCTAGTTCAAACCCATTTGAATTACAAATGAGCTTGAATTTAAATCTTTCATCTTGCCACTTCTATTTTTCTTGCAACAAGCATATTTTTTGCGAGTCAGGAAAATTGTCCCCATCTTGTAAATCCTTTTCCTAACTCTCTCTTTCTTCTTCTCTTTAATTGTTTTTTCTGCTAAAGAAAATATAAGAGGGAGAAGAGAGAGTAAGCCAACCAGGCCTCACATTTTCTCTCCACAGGCCGGCCAGCCGGCCCAAGGCCCGGCCGTGCCCCTAACCCTAAGCGCGGGGAGAAACCCAGCTCGATCCATCTCCTCTCCTCGATCCCCTCGCTGCCACCACCGCGCAGCCCTCGATCCCCCTCGGCCCCTCCCTCTCCTCGCGTCGCCTCTCCACCCGTCTGTCGCCTTGTCACCTCGCCGCGCCACCACTTCTCCACCTCTCCTGGAGCTCCGTCCATGACCACGGGGCCCGGCTGCGGCTGCAACCCCGCTCCTCGCTCCCTTGCCAGGAGCTCATCCCAGGCCTCGGCCAACTCCGGCCCTCCGTTACTGCGGCCCGTGCCCCTCCTCTACCTCGTCAGTGCGCCCTCTCTCCTTCCTCGATGGGTTTCTCCTCTGCCCGTGTCCGCACCTCGCCCGCTCCCGCCGGCCTCCAGCTGCTGCTGCATTGCCGTCGTCGTGATGCCCGCGCTCCTCCTCTGCACCTCAACGGCCGGGCCTCGGGGCGAGCAACGCTTGCCTTCTCTGTGCCAGCTCCTTGCAGCTCCAAGCGGATCGTCCATTGCTCCACCTTGGCGTGGTTTTGCGCCTGGGTGCCCCGCCTTCCTTGCTGGGCGTGGCGGCCCTTCTCCGGCAACTGGTGCCCTCCGCCGGGCGACACCACTGCACCCATGCTGCGCCTCTCGGATTCTGTCCGTGATGATGTTTTTGTACAGCAACTCGCTACGAGACCAAGACCACCAAGTCGCCTGCAGGGAGCCGAGCGACTACTTCCCACGACCAGCGCCGAGCGACCACCGGCGACGTAAGTACCCCTACGGCGCGAGCGCCAAGTCCGTTCGAGTTTCATCAAGTCTGCGCTATCGAAGGCTTCGAACATCCACGGCGTGTACCACTCACGTAGTACCTCTACCGTCGTCGAACCCGGACGAGGACAAGTACCACGACAACATGTGTAAACCACCGTCGACCCTCTCGACTGCGCCAGGCGTCAAGTTCCTTATCGTGACCCGAACATCTGAACTTGTACAACTTCGCCTACACGAGAAGCGTCTACTTCCACTACCGTCACGGCGACTACTTCCACTACGGCCGTGTACCACTACTTCCTTCGGCGAACTTGACCCGTTCCGAAAATGCAGCGGTATAACCTGAGGCAGCGTTCGTGGACGAATGCTTTTGTTATGCGAGATGTACCCATATGTTTGGACCGTGTCGAATTGTTTCCTTGCGTTCCTCGTTTGCCATGCCGCCGTCCGGTGGAACGGTAACGGGCACCCACCATATCTAGCATGTTCGCATCCACACTTCTTGTTTGCAGGTATCTCAATCAAGTTATCAAGATCGATGTTTACATTCTTGGCACCATTTCCGTTTCGCCCGTGGCACCTTTTCCCTTCCGCCATGGGACAAATGCTTCGTATCATGCTCATGTCACATTTTCATAAATTGCTTAAAACTTGCATATGTCATCCGCATCATGATATTAACAATTAAAATGTTTTTAAAATTGATGTTTGCTTTAATTTGCTAAATGCATATGGGATTTACGGATTTGTTGTTTTGTATATCCGGCCTCATTTAAATTGTTTAGATGGTATAGTTTTGTTATGCTTCACCTCTTGCCATGTTAACAACATTTAATATTGTTGAGTACCTAGGAGTAAACTAAATAATTGATGTGGTGTTTAAATGTCAATATGCTCGTTGCATATTGAGCTCCATTAACTTGTAGTTTTGTTTGTGCATATTGCCATGCCATGCTATTTAAACCGGACATGCATCATACTTGTTTGTGCATCATGCCATGTTATGTGATGTTGTTTACTATGTTGTTTGTTTCTTTCAGGTTGCTTCTCTCGTTAGCGGTTTCGTTCGGAGTTGTGAGGATTCGTTCGACTTAGTCCGTTTGTCTTCTTCATGGACTCGTTCTTCTTCCTTGCGGTTTGGGCAAGATGACCATACCCTCGAAATCACTTCTATCTTTGCTTGCTAGATGCTCTCTCTTTTGCTATGCCTATGCTCTGATGCCTACCACTTGCTATATCATGCCTCCCATGTTGCCATGTCAAGCCTAACCATCCTTCCTAGCAAACCGTTGTTTGGCTATGTTACCCTTGCTCAGCCCCTCTTATAGCGTTGTTAGTTGCAGGTGAAGATGAAGTTTGTTCCTTGTTGGAACATGGAGATGTTGTTCCTTGTTGGAACATGTTTACTTGTTGGGATATCACAATATATCTTATTTAATTAATGCATCTATATACTTGGTAAAGGGTGGAAGGCTGGCCTTATGCACAGTGTTTTGTTCCTCTTGCCGCCCTAGTTTCCGTCATATCGGTGTTATGTTCCCGGATTTTGCGTCCCTAAGCGGTTGGGTGATTTATGGGACCCCCTTGCAGTTACTTTGAATAAGACTCCTCGGCAAGGCCCAACTCTAACATAACATTATATATATAACGAGCCCACCTAATACGTGTATTTCAAGGAAGTACAAATGGGCTGGGATTTCTTAGAAAATATAAATGGGTCTGATTGATGCAAAATTATTTGTTCACCCAGGCCAGCAAATGGACTGTACATTCTAGAAAACATGGGTTAAATATATGCCACATTTTTGCAGGCTGACATGTGGGCCAATAGGTCGAAGCCTACGCAGGGCGTTGTCAACTTGGTCAACAAATGATTGTGTCATCCACAGCCATTGGATTTATATCCAACAGCCGACATGCACCTTCAATCTCTCGTCTTCTTCCTCAAGCATCGCCGGGACCGCCTAGTCCGGCCTCCGGCGGGTAGCGGCTCTGCTTAGCACGCATCGCTGCGAAGCGCTACCCCACCGCCGGCCAGGCTATCCCTCCACCCCTCGACACCTCCTGTTATTCTCCACAGACTACATCCCCACGCCGCAATAGAACCAGTTATAACCCTTCTCTTCCTCTCAATCAGCAACTCCACTGTCGCGTTTTCCCATCTCCGAGTCGTTCCCGTCCCAGGCCTCGCCGTCGTCCATCGCCTCGCTGTGTTCGGTGCGGCATGGTCAACAAACGAGAGTCATCGGAAGAGGACTGTACGTGGAGAGCCTGATGGCTGGGACCCACGAGGTCCATGGTCGCACGCAAGGAAAGTTCCTCCTTATTAAGCTGAAAAAAATGTTTCCTCCACCTGACAGCTGGGACTCGCCGGATGTATCTTCGCACGGAAGGAAGTGCCTCCTTGTTTTGCGAAAAAAAAAATTCATCCCATTGACAGCTGGGACCCGTCAGATTTGGTGACTGACTTGTGGGCCTACTAAGCGGGCGTGTACGCACGGCTTTGTCAACTTAATCAACATATGATTCTAGCAGCTGGACCGTTGGATGTTAATCGAACAACCGTGCTCTTTTTTCAACCTTTGTTCTTGCTCATGTCTCCCGTGGGCGGCACCGCAGCTGTGCCGCCGCGCACCCAAACCAGTGAAGTTTCCCACTCCTCTCCATCTGCGACTCCACTGCCCCGTCTTCCCCATCAATGGGTCGTTCCTGTCTGGGTGCGCTCGGCACGATGTGGTCAACGTGGTCAAGAACCGAGAGTCATCGGAAGATGACTGTACGTGAGAGGCTGACAGTGGGGACGCACCACGCCCATGGACGCATGCATGTAACGGAACGCGGCGAGGTCAACATGGTCAAGGAACGACTTCCATTGGAAGTATACTGTACGTGGAGAGTCTCAGCTGGGTCCACGGCCGCAAGAAGTAAGTGCCTCCTTATTACGCGAAAAATAATGATTCCTCCAACTGACAGTAGGGACCCACTAGACGGGCCATCGTATTTTGCGAAAAAACGCTTGTGCTCGACCGCTGGGACCCACCGACGGCCACCGTATTTCGCGAAAAACGCTCCCCATTGTCACTCGGACCCACCGGAAGTGCCTCCTTATTACACACAAAAAATGAATACTCCCCCTGCTAGCTGGGACCCACCTTGGTGGGAGGCTGACTTGTGGGCCTACTAAGTTGATGGGGACAAAGGGCTTTGTCAACTTAGTCAATATGAACGATTCTAGCTCCAGTCACCGTATGATGTCCACCCAACGGCCGTAGTGCTTCTTCAACCTCTGGTCTTCTTGCTCCAGCCGCCCAAACCAGCGCCGGTCGTGCCTCATGCACCTACCTCCCGTGGCCAGCTGTGCTGCCACGGAGGCCTCACCGCCCCCTACTGTTCCCACCTCTGGCCAAGCCCTACGGCGACGGCAGCCTCACACTGTAGCCGAACCAGTGAACCCTCGTACTCCTCTCCGTGCGGGCTTCCGCTGCCGTGTATTCCCCGGCTCCGTGTCGTACCCTTCCTAGGCCTCGCCGTCGTCCACCGCCGTGGTGCTCTCCGCGCGACGTAGTCAACGTGGTCAAGGAACGACTTCCATCGGAAGAGTACTGTACGTGGAGAGGCTGACAGCTGGGTCCATGGCCACAGCCCAGGTTTTGTGATTTTCCAAGTAAGTCGCTTTGTCAGGCCTGTTGGGCTGCAAATCTTTCAAGACTAGGAGAGCTTTCATTCGACTAGCCGAGAAAATGGCACATCAGTAATGAGAAATGGGCTGTACATTTTTAAAACACATCAAACCGGCAATTAGTTTCAAATATCTTTTTTTTCATTTCGAGATTTTAAATTACATTAATTTTTATGCGTGGAGAATTTGTTGGATTCTATATTGATATACATTTATTTTTAAAATCAGTTTGAATGTGAGTCGAAATTTCGGGATTAAAAACAACTCGGACCGCACCGAAATATGCAAAATTTCGTATAATTTTTTAACCATGGCCACAATATGGGCTGTAATGCTAACAAAAAGAATATGGGCTCCAAAAAAACCCTTAAGAATTAGCAAATGGGTTGTAAATTATTAGAAATAACGGGAGATGGGTTGTATGCTGTTTTCCACAGATTTGAGGCTTTCCTAAAAAAGGTTGACGACAGCAAAGGATCGTTGGATGGCCATCCAACGGCCGTCGTCTTCTTCAATCTCTGCTCTTCCCGCTCCAAATGGCTCAAACAAGCGCCAGCTGGACTGCTGCTCCCTCCTCCCATGGCCGCTCTGCGCCACACAGTGCCTCACCACCCCACCGTGCATCTCCCATCGCTGGTATAGCCATCCTCTACTCACACACACCTATCAAGTTATTCTTCGCGACGACAGATTTAACCAAGAACCCTCAGACTTGTCAGACTCCCCTCCGTGTGGGAAAAAACTGCCGAGTCTTCCCTGCCTCCGTGTCGTTCCCTTCCTAGGCCTCGCCGTCCTCCACCACCCTGCTGCTCTCGGCGCGGCCTGGTCAACATGGTCAACGACCGACATGCATCTGAAGTGGACTGTACGTGGAGAGGCCGACAGCTAGGTCCACGGCCGCATGCAAGGAAATTCCTCCTTATTACGCGCAAAATAATGATTCCTCCACCTGACATCACGGACCCACCGAAAGGGCCTCTGTATTTTGTGGAAAAAACGCTTACCGGCCACGACAGCTCGGACCCACCAGCTATATCTTCGCACGCAAGGAAGTGCCCCTTATTATCGACAAAAATGAATACTCCGCGTTAGCTGGGACCCAGATAGTGGCAGGCTGACTTGTGGGCCTACTAAGTTGACGGGACGGAGGGCTTTGTCAACTTAGTCAATATGCACGATTCTAGCTCCAAGGACCATACGATGTCCATCAACGGCCAGAGTGCTTCTTCAACCTCTGGTCTTCTTGCTCCAAATTACCCAAACCAGCGCCGGTCGTGCCTCGTGCTCCTCGCCTCGGTGGACGGGCTGCGATGCGGCGGAGGCCTCACCGCCCCTACTACTCCCACCGCTGGCTAGGCCATCCCTCTACTCACCCACACCCTCGTTATTCTCAAGGGCGACGACAGCCTCACACCGCAGCCGAACCAGTGAACCTCAGACTTTCTCGCTGGGCATCCAGCGACGCTGTTCCCGGCTCCGCCGTCCCCTTCCTAGGCCTTCGCGCCGTCCCACTGCCTCGGTGCTCTCGGTGCGGCGTGGTCAACGTGGTCAAGGAACGGCTTCCATCGGACGTGGACTGTACGTGGAGAGGCTGACAGCTTGGTCCACGGCCGCATCAAGGAAGTGCCTCCTTATTACGTGCAAAATAATATTCCTCCACCGACAATGGGACCCACCGGACGGGCCACCTTATTTCACGAAAAAACGATTCGCCCTCGATCGCTGGGACCCACCAGCTACATCTTCGCATCGAAAGGAAGTGCGTCCGGCAAAAAACGATTCGCCCCGACCGATGGGACTCACTACCACATCTTCGCACGCAAGGAAGTGCGTCCGGGCAAAAAAAATGATTCGCCCCCCTGACTGCTGGGACCCACCAGCTACATCTTTGCACGCAAGGAAGTGCCCGATACCGACCCACCTGGTTGAAGCATACGAAGCGTTGTCATTCTGGTCGCGAACGTGTTCGTACATCTTTACCGTCGTAGAGAGCGCCGCACGCGTCGTAGTAGAGGCGCCGCACATAGCATGTACACGCACGCATAGCCGCCATGGTGCAAGAAAGAAAATATGGCCACGATGTGTACATACGGCGGGTCTCGAACGCCAACTCGCGCATACGTACATGGCTGGGTCGGAACGGAGAAATAGCGTCGTCGTCGTGTTCATGGGGAGCCAACCGGCTGGGTCAGAACGGAATGCATGGTCGTGTTCATCGGGAGGGCTTGGACGGAACAGGCGATGGAAACAAGGCCTGGGGTACCGCACAACGGAGGAAACGGACCTCCTACGTTCGAAACGGGGTCCTGTTGATCGGGAGTGGTGTGGCGTACCGCAAAATGGAGGAAACGGACCTCCTACGGTCGAAACGGGAGTCCTGTTGATCGGGAGGGGTGTGGCGTACCACAAAACGGACGAAACGAACCTCCTACGGTCGAAACGGGGGTCCTGTTGATCGGGAGGGGTGTGGCGTACCGCAAAACGGACGAAACGGACCTCCTACGATCAAACGGGGTCCTGCTTCATCGGGAGGGGTATGGCGATCGCAAAACGGACTCCCGGATACCGCTCATCTCCACCGCCGACCTCCTCCACCTCCACGGGCTCCTGCTCATCCAGCCTCCACCGCGCGCTACTCCACGGCCATCTTGCTCAACCACCCTCCACCGCTCACTGCTCATCCAGCCCTCCGCACCACGTGGTTTTGTTCAACCACCCTCCACAGCCTACTATTCATCCAGCCTCCACACCACGGGTCCTGTTCAATCACCCCTCCACGGGCACCCCTCCACCGCTCACTGCTCATCCAGCCCTCCACACCACGGGTCCTGTTCAACCACCCCTCCACGGGCACCCTCCACCATCTACTGCTCATCCAGCCTCCACCACACCATGGGGTCCTGTTCATCCAGAGGAAACGCCACCGCCATCGCTCATCGAAACCCCCCGCAACGCTCACTGCTCATCCCAGAGGCATCGATCGGCTTCATTAGAAGCATAGCGAAGGAATCGCCGATCAGGTTCGCCAATAGCTATTGATCGATCGCCGGGTTCGAGAACGTAGCTGCAGTGCTAATCGCCGGTTCGATTAGAGCCCAACGCCTCGCTTGGGTTCGATTAGAGTCAATGCCTCGCACACACGCCACAGACGTACGAGAAAGCGCGCATCGCTTCGCCCCGACCTCCCAACGAATCGGAACTCCCGAAATTTTCCTCCCCTCGCTTCTACCACGTTTTTTCCGTCATGGAAGGCCCAAAGAATGTCATGCAGCTGCGTCTTCGCCTGCCCAGACGAAAAGCCCATTTTCTGTCATGATTTTTGTCATAGAAGTAGGAGCCCACCACATCTATGATGATACCGGTTTTGTCACAATTATCGCCATAGAAGTGTCATATGTATGACAGAAAAAAAATTCGTTCGACCCAAAATGTCACGGATGTGTCTTTTTTTGTAGTGGGGACTCATCGTTATTTTCTGCTACTTTCTGTTGTTTGATTGAACAAAGCTAGCCATGTGCTATGCAAATTGTTTTATTTTATACATTCTAGATCATACGTTGTAATAAATGATGCACTTGCTATTCTGGTATTCATCTATACTTTGTGTGCTAGCAAGTTCGATCCAGGGACTAGCACAGTAAGCACAGAGACTCAAATCCTTCGAGGTTTGGTCGTTACACACATTTGGAGAACTTTGTGTAGAACTGATACTCTCTGACCTTGTCGAGCACCAATTGCAAATGCTTGGCATGATCCTTTTTATTCTTGGAGAAAACCAGGATATCATCGAGATACACCAAGACGAGTTCATTGGTGTAGGGGTTGAAGATGAAGTTCATCATGTGAGAGAATGTTATAGGGGTATTTGCAAGCCCGAAAGACACTACAATATATTCATAAGAACCAAAGCTTGTTCTGAATGATGTCTTTGGGATATCTTCTTCACGAATGCGAATCTGGTGATAACCCATACGGGGGTCAAGCTTGGAAAACACCTTTGCACCTTTGAGTTGCTCAAATAACTCGTTGATGTTGGGAAGTGGGTATTTATTCTTGATTGTCTTCTTGTTCAATGGGCGGTAATCGACACAAAGTCGGCCCATGCCATCTTTCTTCTGGACAAAGAGAACACCACAACCCCAAGGAGATAAGCTTGGTCTGATCAGACCCAGAAGTTCTTGTTCATCGAGCTGTTTCTTCAATGCTTTCACCTCTTTTGGCCAAAGCTTGTATGGGCGCTTGCAAACGGATTCTGTAACGGGCTCAAGGTCAATAACGAACTCAACTGGTCGGTGAGGAGGCATACCCGGAAGCTCTTCAGGAAAAACATCTTGATACTCACAAACAACTGGAATCTGAGGAAATAGCATCGATATCGCCTTTCTCATTGAGAGAGAACAACCGAATGGTGTCTTCACGAGCCGCAAAGATAATCACATCTTCAGACGGACGAGTCAATTTAATCTCCTTGGCAGCGCAATCAAGGAAAGCCTTGTGCTGAGAAAGCCAATCCATGCCGAGGATGAGATCAATATCGGACTCGCCGAGAGCAATTGGAAAAGCCAGAAAAGAATAGTTTCCCATCTTGATATCCACATCGGGAACTACAATATGAGAGCTCATGCGCATTCCCGGAGAAACCACACGAAAAGGATCTTGCAAAAACTCTGTGGGCAAATCATGCTTGGACAGGAAAGGTTTTGAAATGAAGCAATGTGATGCACCAGTATCAAATAAAACTTTTGCAGGAATATCATTAACTGGGAGATTACCCATGATCACTTCTGAAGAATCCTCTGTTTGAGCTGAATTCATCAAGTTCACCCTTGCGGACTTGGGATTGTGCTTGACAACTGCATTGTTTGCTGACCTGACCGGAGGAGGAGGCGGAAGGCGTTTTTGGGTGCACTTGTTTGAGTAATGCCCTTTAAAACCACACATGTGGCAAGTGACCTCTGAAAGCGGACGTAAAGGTGGAGGAGGAGGACTACCTGTCCTTGGAGCCTGAGTCTGAGACTTGTTCTGATAGCCTGGGTTGGGTGGGTGGGAAGATCCACGACCACCTGAGTTCTTCTACTGGTAGGGCTGACGAAACGGAGGAGGTGGAGGAAGCCAGAACTTCTGTTGCTTTGCTGCCACCTGAGAGGAAGAAGAAGATTGGACTGCATCCCTAATTCTCTTCTTTGAAGCCTCACACTTGAGCTGAGCAGCTTCTTGCTTGAGGGCCATGTTGTAGAACTAGTCGAACTGAGTAGGCTCAACAAGAATGAGAGCTAACTATAGATCCTCTCTGAGGCCACCCCTGAAGTGATAGATCATGCTCTTTTCATCAGGAACGTCCTGCCTTGCAAAGCGAGCAAGCTTCTAAAAATGGATGTTGTATTGATACATGGACATGCTTCCTTGCTTGAGATTGCAAAATTCTTCACGCTTGCTCTCGAGAACACTTGTTGGAATGTGATGAGCTCGAAAGTCCCGGCAGAAGTCAGTCCAGGTAATCACTCGACCCCTCTAGAATCTTTGTACTGTTGATACCAATCTGCTGCCTGGTCCTTGAGCTGAAAAGAAGCGAACTTGACGTAGTCCTCACGCCTGACATTGCTGCATTCAGAATGCTTGTTGATGTACACGAGCCAATCATCAGCGTCCATGGCCTCAGCACAAGCGCTGAAAGACTTTGGCTGATTTGCAAGAAGCTGGTGAGTGTAGCAAACTGAGGCTGATTGTTGAATTTCCCTTGACCCTAGTTTCCTTGGTTGCCTTGGCCTTGGTTACGCTCTTGTACGAGCAACAAAAGCATCTGGGTATTGGCGTTGGTGGCCGCCATCACAGCATGCCAAGCCTCCGGAGGCGGAGGAGGTGGTGGAGGTGGAGGTGGAGGGTTCGACTGCTCTCCATCTATACGTTGCGGATTTGGACGCGTAGGAGGAGCCATCCTGAACAAGGTGACATCCGTTAGAACCACCATAGAAATGATAGGCAAGCTGAATCAACGGATAGACATGTGCAAAGAATTCTTCAAAATAAGCATCCGAACGGAGATTGGGCGAATGCATTCCATTTGAGTGAGAAACCACTTGAAAAGAGATTGATGAATAAAACAACAAGGTACAACTGGAACAAATACATGGTAAGGATTCCCCAATCTCATACCAAATATCTGTCGGAAAGATAACTAAGAGCTACTTGAATTCCCACCTATTAACTCCCGAAACTTTCTTGTTATGCAATCTGGTGTTGCGGATACAAGGAGGCACAATATATATCACACAACTAACAAGCCCTACTGAGGGAGTCCTGGACTAGGGGGTGTCCGGATAGCCGGACTATCGTCACGGCCGGACTCCAAGACTATGAAGATACAAGATTGAAGACTTCGTCCCGTGTCCGGATGGGACTTTCCTTGGCGTGGAAGGCAAGCTTGGCGATACGTATATGTAGATCTCCTACCATTGTTACCGACTCTGTGTAACCCTAACCTATCCGGTGTCTATATAAACCGGAGGGTTTTAGTCCGTTGGAAAAACAACAATCATACCATAGGCTAGCTTCTAGGGTTTAGCCTCCTTGATCTCGTGGTAGATCTACTCTTGTACTACCCATATCATCAATATTAATCAAGCAGGAGTAGGGTATTACCTCCATCGAGAGGGCCCGAACCTGGGTAAAAACATAGTGTCCCTTGTCTCCTGTTACCATCCGCCTAGACGCACAGTTCGGGACCCCCTACCCGAGATCCGCCGGTTCTGACACCGACATTGGTGCTTTCATTGAGAGTTCCTCTGTGTCGTCACCGATAGGCCCGATGGCTCCTTTGATCATCAACAACGACGTGGTCCAGGGTGAGACTTTTCTCACCGGACAGATCTTCGTATTCGGCGGCTTTGCACTGCGGGCTAATCCGCTTGGCCATCTGGAGCAGATCGAAAGCTACGCCCCTGGCCATCAGGTCAGATTTGAAAGTTTGAAATATACGGCCGATATCCGCAGAGACTTGATCTTCGACGGATTCGAGCCGCAGCTAAGCGCTGCACGCCTTTGTCTCGATGGGCATGATCTAGCTCGCAGCCAAGCAAAGGCCACGGAGGCCGCACCAAGATCCGCTCCGACCCTTAATCCGGGCCGGACTCCCGATCGAGGACGAGTGGTTGGACACCCTCGGGGCTACAATCTCTGGCGATTGAGCCAACTCCATCCCTGTCCTTGCGAAGACCTCGACTCTAGGGTGCCGGACTCCTTTCCGGACTCAACCCTCCGCGCCCACCTAATCGAATCTGATTGGGCGCCGTCATGGAGTTCACGGCGCGGACATCTTTCAAAGACTTTTCGCCCTTTGGCGACATCCTGAATTCACTAAAGTCTCTCTCTTTATCCGGAGAGCCCTGGCCGGACTACGGTCAGGAAGGTTGGGATGCGGACGACGAAGAAATTCAACGCCCACCCACCACCCACTTCGTAGCCACTGTCGAAAGCTTACACGACGTGCTCGATTTCGACTCCGAAGACATCGACGGTATGGACGACGATGTAGGAGACAACAATGAACCAGCACCTATAGGATGCTGGACAACCACCTCATCCCATGATGTATACATGGTGGATACACCTAAAGGAAATGAAGACGAGGAACAACGGGACGCTACGAAGGATAAATCCCTCGAAAAGCAGTCAAAACAGCAACGTAAATGCCGGACCAAGTCCCGCCTCAACAAAGACCCAGCCATAGAGCAGGGCGAACCGGTGGACGACGAACAAGCTATCGAGCAATCGTCCGAACAGGACAAATTGGATAAACAATCTGTCCCCGGCGAAGACAACAGTCCGGACAATCTCACGCCGGACAAACTATTGGACCAAACGACCTCCAGAAAAGGCTCGTCGCCACTGCGCGTAGCCTGAAAAAGCAGAAGCGGAAGCTCAAAACAGCGGAAGATGCACTCAGGATCAGATGGAGCAAAGTATTCAGCACCGCAGATAATGCGGCGACGATGCGCGAACAAAGAGCTACCCAAAAGAAAGCTACTGCCTGAATTGACGAGGAGGCCTTAGAGCCCCACAATTAAAAATAAGAAGGCCACCCGGTCGGATGGACGACCCACGGCAAAAAGAGAGCGCAAATGGCGCCACACAAAGCCAATATGCGATCCGCATAAGGATTCACATCAAAAGGATGGCCCGCTTAGGTCCATCTATGGGCCAAGAAAGCAGGCTCATCAAAGCAATGCAACACGCCAAAATTCTGAAGATCACGGCACACCCAAATATAGGGGCGCCGCACACCCCCTATGTTTAACCAATGAGGTGCTGGATCATGAATTTCCAGCGGGATTCAAACCCGTAAACATAGAGGCATACGACGGAACAAAAGACCCTGGAGTCTGGATTGAGGATTACATCCTCCACATACACATGGCTAGAGGAGATGATCTCCACGCCATAAAATACTTACCCCTCAAACTCAAAGGGCCAGCTCGGCATTGGCTCAAAAGCCTTCCCGAAAATGCCATTGGAAGCTGGGAAGAGCTCGAGGATGCATTTCGGGCAAATTTTCAGGGGACTTATGTCCGCCCTCCGGATGCAGACGATCTAAATCACATAACTCAACAGCCCGGAGAGTCAGCCCGAAATTCGAACAGGTTCCTTACTAAAAGAACCAAATAGTCGATCGTCCGGACACCAAGCCTTAGCAGCTTTCAAACACAACGTCCGAGACGAATGGCTCGCTGAACACCTCGCCAAGAAAAGCCAAGAACAATGCCCGCATTAACAAGCCTCATGACCCGCTTTTGCGTGGAGAGGATAGCTGGCTAGCAAGATGCAGCACCAGCGACCCAAGTACATCCAAATCAGAGATGGAATGGAAACCGCGGCGCAACAAGGACCAGCGCGGATTAAAAGGAACAGTCCAAAGAGCGCGCGCAACAACGCCGGATTCAAAAGCTCACGTCGAACAACAAAAACTGCCACTTAAGGACAATAGCGATGAGCTATCCAACTTCAACAAAATCTTGGACAAGATATGTCAAATCTACAAGATTCCGGAGGCCCGCTAACCATACCCGCAGAAATTGTTGGTCTTCAAACAGTCCGCAGATCGCCGCCAATGAAGGGCTCGACACACCAAGTGAAGACGACGACGAGCACCACAAGCAGAGCCCCGGAAAACAAAAGACTTTCCCACGGGAGGTTAAAACAGTAAACTCACTTCACGTGATCAAAGGAAAAAGAGCGGCGCCCATTAAAAGCGCGCCGCACACTGGTTGTCAAAACCAATCACCTTCGACCATCGTGACTATTCCAAAATATCCGAACGCAGGATGGACTGCCTTGATATTGGATCCTATAATCGACGGATTCCAATTTACACAAGTCCTCATGGATGGCAGCAGGACATAAACCTGATATATCAGACACAATCCGCAGGATGGGAATAAACCCAACCAAAATTCGCCAGAGCAACACCTCCTTTAAAGGAGTAATGCCAGCCCATATGCCCATTGTACGGGCTCCATACTGCTAGAAGTTGTGTTCGGTTCATCCGACAACTTCGTCGCGAAGGTTAATCTTCCATGTCGCCCGCTTAAAAGTAGCCATCAAGCACTATCGACGCCAAGCTTTCGCTTTAACGCAATACCGCATTATGCATCTCCAACACTTAAAATGCCCGGTCCACGCGGCATCATCTCGTTAAGAGGAAGTATTAAGTGTTACTCGAGCACGGAAGAACGCGAGACTGCCTTGACAGCCCCATACCTATCCAGCTCCGCTAGTCAAAGAAACTGAATAGGTCATTCAAACCCCGGACACGGCTAGACGAGTCCGGCGCCTACTAGAGGCATACCCTCATACAAGGGGCTGCACGCATGTATAACAAGAGACAATAAATCTCAATTTTCTTCAATTCTTCAAAATCGTACTCTGTTTATTTAATGTAAAGTACATTTTTCGCACGATCGTTTTCTTTCAAACTAAGTTCCTCTCTTTTGCAGATGAACAATGTGCTACACCCGTCCAGGATACGGCACACCGAAGACACAAGCGCAGACGTGCAGTAGGGACCCGTTGCAAGGATTCTTTTCAGATTAAGACCCTGCATAAACCTTCTTTACTGTCTCTTGTTGATATACATCCCCGGTTCCTTACTATAACCGAGGAGGAGGTCATGCGTTTGGCATTGGCCGCACCAGAATTTTTATGCGTGCACGGACACTGGGGCTTAGGCATTATTCTGCCCATTTTCATAAAGACCGAATACCTTAGGGAGTATTCGGCGCCTCGAGATTAGGCCTTATATGCATCAGCTCCAATCATGTCTTTGGTCAAATGTTGGGTTGCCCGGCTCCTGTGTTTTGCTGCCTTACGCCTGCTTTCACGGCTAACGCGCACCGGGAGAACTGCTGCGATTGTGCCCGGTTCGCCGGGCGAGCACCTTAGTAGAGAAAGTCAAAACTGACTGTCATGATATAGCGAGACTGGTCAACCACTCGATGACTCACTGAATGTTTAGGATTCCTCCGCATTAACGAAGGACCAGTTTTCGTCAGCACATACGCACTCGAATTCGGAGAGTGCGGTGCCCCAGGGCTATATAGTAGCCCGACCCTCGAACTCCTATGGCTAAGTGAAAGTGATAAAGCATTATAGTCCGGTTGCCTGGTTTGCTACGCTATCACCTCCTTAACAGGACCAAGACGTTGGATTAAGTGTGAAAAAGCGCTTTCTTTGCAAACACCCCCGCACAATGTGCATGGGGGCTGAAGCCAAGGACTGCCATCTTTCAGGTTATATATACATATACATAAACGGCCGCACAGGGAGTAGTTTACTACTTGAACGCACAAGTATAAAAAGCTCTTATATTATATTGAAACATTGTTTTCACAAATAATACATGTCATTTAAACATAATATCCCTCGAGCACTGCGTCTCTATTAAACGAGGGCCCGGCAGGACTTCTTCAAAGTAGTGCTCGGCAGGTACTCGGCTTCTGTCCGAATCTTGGGATGCAACGTTGGTGGCCTTCATCTCGGCCCAGTATGTCTTGACACGGGCCAGAGCCATCCGCGCTCCCTCAATACACGCCGATCGCTTCATTGCCTCGATACGCGGTACCGCACCAAGGAACTGTTGCACTAAACCAAAATAGCTCTTCGGCTGGGGTCCGCCCGGCCACAAGTGAGTCAAGACATGCTTCATGGCAAATCCAGACAATCGATTCAGCTCGGCCCATTCGGCCAACCGATCGGTCAGCGGCAGAGGACGCTCCGGACTATGGAATTGCGACCAATATAGCTGTAACGCCCCGAGACCGACGCTCCAGAAGACTTCCAGCTATTCCAAGTTTTGCCATGTGTTTCTTTTTTGCTTGCTCTTTTATTTTTTGCATTGCATCATGTCATCATGCCATCATATCATTAATTTTTAAAACTCAACTAAATAAAATCGTATGGATCTTCGGTCCATTTAAATCGAGGGAAGGGTGACTTCTCTTTATAACATACCCTCCCGATATTTAGGGAGATATTATAAAATATTCCATTGTTTTGGAATCACCCATGAACCCACTCGCATATTAAATCCCTTGACCTTTTCTTCTTCAAGTTTTGGCTCTCTAACCTTGCCAATAATTCTTTTGCCATTTTCCGGAGCTCCACCAAAAATTCGAACATTTTTGGACCTTCCTTTTATCAAGTCCTAGTTCAAACCCATTTGAATTACAAATGAGCTTGAATTTAAATCTTTCTGTCTTGCCCACTTCTATTTTTCTTGCAACAAGCATATTTTTGCGAGTCCGGGAAAATTGTCCCCATGCGCAAATCCTTTTTTCCTAACTCTCTCTTTCTTTTTCTTCTCTTTAATTGTTTTCTGCTAAAGAAAATATAAGAGAGGGAGAAGAGAGAGGTAAGCCCAGCCAGGCCTCTGGCCATTTCCTCTCCACCTGGGCCGACCCAGCCGGCCCAAGGCCCAGCCGTGCCCCCTCTAACCCTAGCGCAGGGGAGAGCATCGCTCGATCCCATCTCCTCTCCTCGATCCCTCCGCTGCCACCCACGCCAGCCCTCGATCCCCTCGGCCCCTCCTCTCCTCGCGTCGCCTCTCCACCGTGCTGTCGCCTTGTCACCTCGCCTCGCCACCACTTCTCCACCTCTCCTGAGCTCCGTCCGCCCGCCACCGGGGCATGCTGCTGGCTGCAGCCCCGCCCTCGCTCCCTTGCTAGCCAGAGCTCATCCCGAGCTCGCCAACTCCGCGGCCCTCCGCTGCTCGCGCCGTGCCCCTCCTCTACCTCGTCCAGCCGCCCTCTCCTTCCTCGATGGGTTTCTCCTCTGCCCGTGTCCGCACTCGCCGCTCCCTTGGCCTCCCTGCTGCTGCTCTGTTGCCGTCGTCGTGATGCCCGCGCCTCCTCCTCTGCTGCACCTCCAACGACGGGCCTCGAACGAGCAGCTTGCCGCCCTTCTCGTGCCAGCCTCCTTGCAGCTCCAAACGGATACGCCCATTGCTCCACCTTGGCCGTGGTTTTGCCGCCGCTGGGTGCCCCGCCTTCCTTGCTGAGCCCCGTGGCGTGGCCCTTCTCCGGCAACTAGTGCCCCTCCATGGACGACCACCACTGCCTGTGCACGCCTCTGGATTCTGTCCGATGATGTTTTTGTACAACTACGCTGCGGAGACCAAGACCACCAAGTCCGCACGGGAGCCCGAACGACTACTTCCACGACATACGGCGCCCGAACGACCACCGAACCGGAAACGCCAAGTACCCCTACGCGCGAAGACGCCAAGTCCGTTTCGGGATTCATCAAGTACCGCTATCGAAGACTCGAACATCCACGAAACGTGTACCACTACTGTCGCGAGTACCTCTACCGTCGTCAAGACCGGACGGACAAGTACCACGACAACATGTGTTCCACTACCGTCGACCCTCGAAGACTGCATGGACGTCAAGTTCCTTGTCGTGACCCCGAACATCTACGAACTTGTACAACTACTTCCACTACCCCCGCGAGAACGTCTACTTCCACTACCGTCACGAGAACGACTACTTCCACTACGGCCCGTGTACCACTACTTCCTTCGACGAACTTGACCCGTTCCGAAAATGCACGCTTCGAAGGTATAACCCTGAGACGACGTTCGTGGACCGAATGCTTTTGTTGTACGAGATGTACCATATGTTTGGACCGTGTCCGAATTGTTCCTTGCACGTTCCTCGTTTGCCATGCCGCCGTCCCGTGGGAACCCGGTAACCGGGAGCACCCCACCATATCTAGCATGTTCCGCACATCCCACACTTCTTGTTTGCAACGGTATCTCAATCAAGTTATCAAGATCGATACGTTGCCGTGGCACCATTTCCGTTTCACCGCCGTGGCACCTTTTTCCTTCCGCCATGGCGACAAATGCCTCGTATCATGCTCATGTTAACGTTTTCGTAAAATTGCTTAAAACTTGCATATGTCATCCGCATCATGATAACAACAATTAAAATGTTTAAAATTGATGTTTGCTTTAATTTGCTAAACGCATATGGGGATTTACCGGATTTGTTGTTTGTTATATCCGGCCCCATTTAAATTGTTTAGATGGTATAGTTTTGTTATGCTTCACCTATTGCCATGTTAACCAACATTTAATATTGTTGAGTACCTAACCGGGAGTAAACTAAATAATTTATGTGATGTTTCGTCGATATGCAACTCGTTGCATATTGGGCTCCATTTAACTTGTAGTTTTGTTTGTGCATATTGCCATGCCATGCATATTTAAATCGGACATGCATCATACTTGTTTGCGCATCATGCCATGGTTATGTGATGGTTGTTTACTATGTTGTTTGTTTGTTTCCGGGTTGCTTCTCTCGTCAGCTTCGGTTTCGTTCCGGAGTTGTGAGGATTCGTTCGACTTCGTCCGTTTGTCTTCTTCATGGACTCGTTCTTCTTCCTTATGGATTTCAGCAAGATGACCATACCCTCAAATCACTTCTATCTTTGCTTGCTAGATGCTCTCTCTTTTGCTATGCCTATGCTACGATGCCTACCACTTGCTATATCATGCCTCCCATGTTGCCATGTCAAGCCTCTAACCTTTTTCACCCTTCCTAGCAAACCGTTGTTTGGCTATGTTACCGCTTTGCTCAGCCCCTCTTATAGCATTGTTAGTTGCAGGTGAAGATGAAGTTTGTTCCTTGTTGGAACATGGAGATGTTGTTCCTTGTTGGAACATGTTTACTTGTTGGGATATCACAATATATCTTATTTAATTAATGCATCTATATACTTGGTAAAGGGTGGAAGGCTCGGCCTTATGCCTGGTGTTTTGTTCCACTCTTGCCGCCCTAGTTTCCGTCATATCGGTGTTATGTTCCCGGATTTTGCGTCCCTAACGCGGTTGGGTGATTTATGGGACCCCTTGACAGTTCGCTTTGAATAAGACTCCTCCAAAGAAGGCCCAACCTTGGTTTTACCATTTGCCACCTAAGCCTTTTTCCCTTGGGTTCTGCAGACTCAAGGGTCATCTTTATTTTAACCCCGGGCGGTGCTCCTCCGAGTGCTGGTCCAAACTAGAGCACCGTGCGGGACCATTCCTTGGCAACTTGGGTTACGTCGGTTCCTGACGCTTCGCTCATCCGTGTGCCACGAGAACGAGATATGTGCAGCTCCTATCGGGATTTGTCGGCACATCCGGCGGCTTTGCTGGTCTTGTTTTATTGCTGTCGGAATGTCTTGTAGCCGGATTCCAGACTGATCGGTCTTCCGGGAGAAGGAATATCCTTCGTTGATCGCGAGAGCTTATCATGGGCTAAGTTGGGACACCCCTGCAGGTATTATCTTTCAAAGTCGTGCCTGCGGTTATGAGGCAGATGGGAATTTGTTAATGTCCGTTGTAGAAAACCCGGTTGATCTTAATTAAAATACACCAACGGCGTGTGTAACGTGATGGTCTCTTCTCGTGAGTCCGGAAGTGAACACGGTGTTGGAGTTATGCTTGACGAGGTTGTTCTAGGATCACTTCTTGATCATAGTTGTTCGACCGTGCTTTTGCCTTCTCTTCTCGCTCTCATTTGCGTATGTTAGACACCAGATATGCTAGTCGCTTGCTGCAGCTCCACCTCACTACCTTCTCCTACCCATAAGCTTAAATAGTCTTGATCTCGCGGGTGTGAGATTGCTGAGTCCCCGTGACTCATAGATACTTCCAAAACCAGTTTGCAGGTGCCGATGAAACCATGCAGGTGGCCACCCGAGCTCAAGGAGGAGCTCGATGAAGATCTTGTTCTTTGTGTTGTTTCGTTTCAGCTTGATCAAGAGTGGAGCTCAGTTGGGACGATCGGGATCTGTAGCATTTGGGGTAGTCTTCTTTTATTTTGGTTCCGTAGTCGGACCTTGATTGTATCTGTATGATGTAATGTTTTACTCATGTATTGTGTGAAGTGGCGATTGTAAGCCAACTATGTATCTCTTTCCTTATGTATTACATGGGTTGTGTGAAGATTACCTCACTTGCGACATTGCTTTCAATGCGGTTATGCCTCTAAGTCGTGCTTCGACACGTGGGAGATATAGCCGCATCGAGGCGTGCTCCAAGTTGGTATCGAGCCATCCCGACTTAGGAGCCCCGCTGATTGTTTGTGGCGTTGTTGAGTCTAGAACAAAAATGTTTTGAGTCTTAGGATTATATATATCGGAGAGTAGGATTCTTTTTACTCCCCAGTCCTTCGTCAGCCTCTGGTGAGGTCTCCCGACGAGAGTTTTGACTCTTTCTCTTCTCAAATTTCACTAAATTTTTTTAGGATCACGCTGGTATCTTGGAATCGTTCGATGGTTTTGTGACGAGAACATTGTTCTTGGTGCCTCCTGACATTTAGGGGTTGTGGCGGTGTCACGGGAGTTGAGCTCCGAGGTGTTGTCGTCACAATTTTATCGTTGCAGTTCTCGAATACCGAGCTTTGCCGACATCGAGAATCTCTTTTATGCAGTTGTTGGTGAGATAACCTCGATAACCCAAGCATGCTGTATGCGAGCTCGAGTATTGCCATGACTCGTATAACGGATGCTTTTCAAGGTCGAGGTACACGATTTCGAAGGTTTCTTGGTTATGTGTTGAAGGATGGATACAATTGGATCTAGGTATTGTTAGTTTGGGTGATATATTTTGTGTCCCTGATCCCCAACACCGATTGCATAACCGAAAGTTTCGGAGTTTATAGGTGGAATTCAAGAAGCTCCTAGGATATCTTTCCGACGATGCATGATATGGAATTGGGTAAATCTCTATCATATGTATTTTTTCCGGCTTATTCCGCAAGCCAAATCCCTTGTTTTGTTTTATTTGTGGTATTCGAGTTGCTTCGAAGTCAAATGTTGATTCCATACCTTATTCTAAACGGTGTTCTCATATTGCTATGTGAATACTAATCCTTGTTGATCATCGACGTCGTCATGTTAATTCTTTTCTCAACCGGCGTGCTTCTCTTCAAGTGGATCCGATCATTGCAACATTCGCAAGATCAATTCTAAGCTTTTTCTCAACGGTGTTCATTTCATCCGACCCAAGTTGCCTTTGTTTTCCCACCCTTCCCACCCTTTTTCTTCAAGGACTCAGATTTCTTAATCAAGTATCCATTTTATTGAGGGAAGTTTCTTCATTCTTTTCCTTTAATGTTTTATCCGGTGATTTCTCATGAAGACGCTAAGGAAGCTTCAACCTTATCATTGCTCCATTCTAATTTTCTTCTCCGGTGGATTTAATTCAAGATTTCGGTGTTGATCTTATCCCTTTTCCTCTTTTCACAATGATTTCTCATGCCGGTGTATCTCCTAATCATTCACTTCTCGCTATTCATTTGGTTGGGAGTGATGAAGATATCTCAGAAGATTCGTGTTTCCATTCTTAATCCGTTCAAGTTATTTCGAGTTTGTTATCTCATTCAAGCCATTTAATTCAACCGGTGCAATCTCTCTTTTCAAACAATTGTTCAACGGTGGTTCTTTTGAGTGGGCCCTAACCCACAGGTCTTTTCCCAGGATCTTACCCGACTCTTCTAATTTACCGGAGTTATTCTCAAATTCTTTGCAAAGTTTGATGTAAGGATGAATTATCATCAGTCAAATGTCTTTCTCCAAGATCTTTCAAATTCTTTTCATCGTTGGTTCAACCGTTCTAATTTTCATTCTGGAGTATCTCAACAATTTTGGTGGTTCTCGTCATCATTCTCAGCATGTGAAGACCGAAGAAGAGTTCCTCTAAATCCTTACCCGTTCTTCCAAAGATTCATGGTTCTAGTTTGATGCCATCCTCTCATAATTGTTTTAGATTGCGAGAATTCTTTTCACCCATCCGGAGCAATTCAGGAGTCTTTTCAGTTTGATTCTTCGGAGCCCATCATCTCAGAATTATTCATTCCAGCTTTCAGCTCTCGTTCTCCAAATCATACCGGTGTATCATTCAAGTATTATCTAATCAGCTCGTGATCTGTTCATTCTCTTGTATTAAATTTTTCTCAAGTATCTTCGTTCATTTTCAATTATTATGGTGGTTCGTTCAAGATTCCTCTTCCTATGTTCTCATATTAATTTAATCATTGTTTCAATCCTACCGGCGGATCGTTGAAGACCTTCCCAAGTTGAGCAATATCTCTCTTCAATCCTTTTTCAACGAGAATAAGTAGTATGCCTAATCCGTTGCTTGTCATCAATCTAAATTGGTGAAGGATACGCATAACATAATTCTTGTTCTTGTTTCATCCAAGTGATTGATTCATTCTTCCGGAGTTCGTAATGGTATCAATTTCTCAGTTCTAAGTTGTTCATCTCTTCTTTCCGGAGTTTGTTCATCATATCACATTCTCGGTCCGAGATGCTTCATCTTCCTTTCCGGAGTTCAAAGTTTTCTCGGTTATATCATTTCAAAGCTTCTTCTTATTACTGCAAGGCTTCACCTTGTGTTGTCAACTTCTCTTTCTTTCTATCATCCTTTTGTTTACCGGAGTTCATCATGGAGGCTCTACATGATGGTTCGTTAAGGATTCTTTTCATTCTTCAATTGTTCTTCAAGATTTATCTCGAAGTTATGACCCGCCAAGCTATACTCTAAAATAAACATGGTGTTCAACACATGTTTTTTTTTGAGGAGTTCAAGCATTATTCATCTTGCATTCCGAGGTGCAATTCTTTCTATCTTATCTTTTGAGGTGGTGCTATGTCATTCTTGACAATTTCCCTTCATGCTTCATGATTCACATGTTGTCAAGAATGAGGTATTTTAAATCCATCAATCTCTTCATTGGAGTTATCTTGGGCTATATTTCACCTAAAGCTTTCCCTAAGGATTGTTGCTAATTATGGTGCTTATCAATGATCCAAGTTTTCCTCCTATCCTCTCAATGAAAGAAGTTTTCATCTCCGTGTTGCTCTCAATCCAATCAATTGTTTCCGTTGGTGGCAGAAGCTCACCTCATAATTTTGAGATGTTTTCATAAGCCCACTACAAGCTTATTCTTACCGTTGTTGTTTTTCAAACAACTCCGTTCAATCCTACTTCGTAAGGATGCTCTTTCAAATTCATTTATGGTGGGAGATGTTGGTTTCATTCTTCGTTCTATTCATTCCAACTTTCTAACTATCATGCATTGTTTTCGGAGGCATTGTGATGTTGCTCTCTTCGACCCATCATCTCGTTTTGTCAAGACCATGTCCTTTTCCTTGCTTATCGATTTAACCAGAGTGTTGTGTCTATCGTTCCTCTTTTAACCGAAGTCTCATCCAGGTGCTTTCATTTTGACAAGTCCATGATTCTAATTCCTTCCATTTTCAGTCGGAGTGCTGCCCAAATTATATAATTCTTATTCATTCTTATCTCGTTTCAACCAGAGTGGTTCCAATTCCTTCTTGTCCATTGTAATCGTCATTCATAACTTTGCAACCCCAAGGTTCACATGGTGTTCCGTGTTTCTATTTTCTACTGGAATGCTCTCAATTTCGTTCAACTCTATTGTGTTATTCTTTCAAGTTTTCAACCTCTCGAGGTTCATTGGCTTCACTCGTTTGTCAAAGAAGCAACTTTGTCTTACCTCTTTCTCTTTCGTTTCTATCCGGTGCCATCCTAGATCTCGGGACGAGATCCTCTCGTAGTGGTGGAGTGTTGTAACGCCCCGAGACCGACGCTCCAGAAGACTTCCAGCTATTCCGAGTTTTGCCATGTGTTTCTTTTTTGCTTGCTCTTTTACTTTTTGAATTGCATCATGTCATCATGCCATCATATCATTAATTTTTAAAACTCAACTAAATAAAATCGTATGGATCTTCGGTCAATTTAAATCGAGCGAAGGGTGACTTCTCTTTATAACATACCCTCCCGATATTTAGGGAGATATTATAAAATATTCCATTGTTTTGGAATCACCCATGAACCCACTCGCATATTAAATCCCTTGACCTTTTCTTCTTCAAGTTTTGGCTCTCTAACCTTGCCAATAATTCTTTTGCCATTTTCCGAGCTCCACCAAAATTCAAACATTTTGGACCTTCCTTTATCAAGTCCTAGTTCAAACCCATTTGAATTACAAATGAGCTTGAATTTAAATCTTTCAGTCTTGCCCACTTCTATTTTTCTTGCAACAAGCATATTTTTGCGAGTCCGGGAAAATTGTCCCCATGCGCAAATCCTTTTTTCCTAACTCTCTCTTTCTTTTTCTTCTCTTTAATTGTTTTCTGCTAAAGAAAATATAAGAGAGGGAGAAGAGAGAGGTAAGCCCAGCCAGGCCTCTGGCCATTTCCTCTCCACCTGGGCCGACCCAGCCGGCCCAAGGCCCAGCCGTGCCCCCTCTAACCCTAGCGCAGGGGAGAGCATCGCTCGATCCCATCTCCTCTCCTCGATCCCCTCCGCTGCCACCCACGCGCAGCCCTCGATCCCCCTCGGCCCCTCCTCTCCTCGCGTCGCCTCTCCACCGTGCTGTCGCCTTGTCACCTCGCCCGCGCCACCACTTCTCCACCTCTCCTGGAGCTCCGTCCACTGCCACGGGGCCATGCTGGCTGCAGCCCCGCGCTCCTCGCTCCCCTTGCTAGCCAGGAGCTCGTCCCCGAGCTCGGCCAACTCCGGCGGCCCTCCGTCACCTGCGGCCGTGCCCCTCCTCTGCCTCGTCCAGCGCCCCTCTCCTTCCTCGATGGGTTTCTCCTCTGCTCGTGTCCGCACTCTCGCCGCTCCCCTGGCCTCCCTGGCTGCTGCTGTTGCCGCCGCCGTGATGCCCGCGCTCCTCCTCTGCTGCACCTCCAACGACGGGCCTCGGGAACGAGCAGCTTGCCCGGCCTTCTCTCGTGCCGGCCTCCTTGCAGCTCCAAACGGATACGTCCATTGCACCACCTTGGCCGTGGTTTTGCCGCCGCCTGGGTGCCCCGCCTTCCTTGCTGAGCCCCGTGGCGTGGCCCTTCTCCGGCAACTAGTGCCCCTCCATGGACGACCACCACTGCCTGTGCACGCCTCTGGATTCTGTCCGATGATGTTTTTGTACAACTACGCTGCGGAGACCAAGACCACCAAGTCCGCACGGGAGCGCGAACGACTACTTCCACGACATACGGCGCCCGAACGACCACCGAACCGGAAACGCCAAGTACCCCTACGCGCGAAGACGCCAAGTCCGTTTCGGGATTCATCAAGTACCGCTATTGATGACTCGAACATCCACGAAACGTGTACCACTACTGTCGCGAGTACCTCTACTGTCGTCAAGACCGGACGGACAAGTACCACGACAACATGTCTTCCACTACCGTCGACCCTCGAAGACTGCATGGACGTCAAGTTCCTCGTCGTGACCCCTAACATCTACGAACATGTACAACTACTTCCACTACCCCCGCGAGAACGTCTACTTCCACTACCGTCGCGAGAACGACTACTTCCACTACGGCCCGTGTACCACTACTTCCTTCGACGAACTTGACCCGTTCCGAAAATGCACGCTTCGAAGGTATAACCCTAAGACGACGTTCGTGGACCGAATGCTTTTGTTGTACGAGATGTACCATATGTTTGGACCGTGTCCGAATTGTTCCTTGCATGTTCCTCATTTGCCATGCCGCCGTCCCGTGGGAACCCGGTAACCGGGAGCACCCCACAATATCTAGCATGTTCCGCACATCCCACACTTCTTGTTCGCAACGGTATCTCAACCAAGTTATCGAGATCGATATGTTGCCGTGGCACCATTTCCGTTTCACCGCCATGGCGACAAATGCCTCGTATCATGCTCATGTTAATGTTTTCATAAAATTGCTTAAAACTTGCATATGTCATCCGCATCATGATAACAACAATTAAAATGTTTAAAATTGATGTTTGCTTTAATTTGCTAAACGCATATGGGGATTTACCGGATTTGTTGTTTGTTATATCCGGCCCCATTTAAATTGTTTAGATGGTATAGTTTTGTTATGCTTCACCTATTGCCATGTTAACCAACATTTAATATTGTTGAGTACCTAACTGGGAGTAAACTAAATAATTGATGTGGTGTTTCGTCGATATGCAACTCGTTGCATATTGGGCTCCATTTAACTTGTAGTTTTGTTTGTGCATATTGCCATGCCATGCATATTTAAACCGGACATGCATCATACTTGTTTGCGCATCATGCCATGGTTATGTGATGGTTGTTTACTATGTTGTTTGTTTGTTTCCGGGTTGCTTCTCTCGTTAGCTTCGGTTTCGTTCCGGAGTTGTGAGGATTCGTTCGACTTTGTCCGTTTGTCTTCTTCATGGACTCGTTCTTCTTCCTTGCGGGATTTCAGGCAAGATGACCATACCATCGAAATCACTTCTATCTTTGCTTGCTAGATGCTCGCTCTTTTGCTATGCCTATGCTATGATGCCTACCACTTGCTATATCATGCCTCCCATGTTGCCATGTCAAGCCTCTAACCTTTTTCACCCTTCCTAGCAAACCGTTGTTTGGCTATGTTACCGCTTTGCTCAGCCCCTCTTATAGCGTTGTTAGTTGCAGGTGAAGATGAAGTTTGTTCCTTGTTGGAACATGGAGATGTTGTTCCTTGTTGGAACATTTTTACTTGTTGGGATATCACAATATATCTTATTTAATTAATGCATCTATATACTTGTTAAAGGGTGGAAGGCTCGGCCTTATGCCTGGTGTTTTGTTCCACTCTTGCCGCCCTAGTTTCCGGCATATCGGTGTTATGTTCCCGGATTTTGCGTCCCTAACGCGGTTGGGTGATTTATGGGACCCCTTGACAGTTCGCTTTGAATAAGACTCCTCCAAAGAAGGCCCAACCTTGGTTTTACCATTTGCCACCTAAGCCTTTTTCCCTTGGGTTCTGCAGACTCAAGGGTCATCTTTATTTTAACCCTCGGGCCAGTGCTCCTCCGAGTGCTGGTCCAAACTAGAGCACCGTGCGGGACCATTCCTTGGCAACTTGGGTTACGTGTGGTTCAGACGCTTCGCTCATCCGGTGTGCCCTGAGAACGAGATATGTGCAGCTCCTATCGGGATTTGTCGGCACATCCGGGCGGCTTTGCTGGTCTTGTTTTATTGCTATCAGAATGTCTTGTAGCCGGGATTCCGAGACTGATCGGGTCTTCCCGGGGAGAAGGAATATCCTTCGTTGATCGCGAGAGCTTATCATGGGCTAAGTTGGGACACCCCTGCAGGGTATTATCTTTCGAAAGCCGTGCCCGCGGTTATGAGGCAGATGGGAATTTGTTAATGTCCGGTTGTAGAAAACCCAAAGTTGATCTTAATTAAAATACACCAACCGCGTGTGTAACCGTGATGGTCTCTTCTCGGCGGAGTCCGGAAGTGAACACGGTGTTGGAGTTATGCTTGACGTAGGTTGTTCTAGGATCACTTCTTGATCATAGTTGTTCGACCGTGCTTTTGCCTTCTCTTCTCGCTCTCATTTACGTATGTTAGACACCAGATATGCTAGTCGCTTGCTGCAGCTCCACCTCACTACCTTCTCCTGCCCATAAGCTTAAATAGTCTTGATCTCGCGGGTGTGAGATTGCTGAGTCCCGTGACTCACGTGATACTTCCAAAACCAGTTTGCAGGTGCCGATGAAACCATGCAGGTGGCCTTTTGAGCTCAAGGAGGAGCTCGATGAAGATCTTGTTCTTTGTGTTGTTTCGTTCAGATTGATCAAGAGTGGAGCCAGTTGGGACGATCGTGGATCTGTGTAGCATTTGGGGTAGTCTTCTTTTATTTTGGTTCCGTAGTCGGACCTTGATTGTATCTGTATGATGTAATGTTTTACTCATGTATTGTGTGAAGTGGCGATTGTAAGCCAACTATGTATCTCTTTCCCTTATGTATTACATGGGTTGTGTGAAGATTACCTCACTTGCGACATTGCTTTCAATGCGGTTATTCCTCTAAGTCGTGCTTCGACACGTGGGAGATATAGCCGCATCGAGGGCGTTACAATAGCTCTTCCCTTCTGTGCCCCTTCTCGCCCCGGAAGTGCTCAATCGTGTCCGCAGCGCTCGCCGCCAAGTCCAGATAAGCATCCTCCGAACTCCACAACTTATCCAACTGAGCATACTTTGGATCCGTATATTTCCTCCGCAACAGAAACAGTTTTCCAGCCGCAATTGCCTCGGCCTGACTCAGCTCCTCCTTGGCAGCTCTCAAAGCCGACTGGGCATTCTTGGATTCGGCGGCGGCCTTTTTCAGGCCCTCTTGTTCCGCTTGACGTTCTTTTTCAAGAACCTCGTAGTGATCGGTAGTATTCCTCAACTTTTTGGCCATATCGGCCATTTCCTCTTTGCTTCGGCAGTGAGCAGCCCATTCGGCTTCTAGCACTTCGGCCGCCTTTAAAGCGGCCGCATTACTATTTCTGGCTTGCTCTTTCGCTCGGGTGAGCTCCGCCCGTAGCTCCTCCACAGCAGCGTCACCATCTGCATTAAGCATAAAATAGTGAGACATGGGCGTCAAGCTCCCTTACCAGGTGTCCGCATAGAAGTCGCATACCTTGTGACTCGTCAAACCGTTTATTGACCAGCGCGATGTCCGCATCCGCCTCGTCAAGTTGCCGCTTTAGTTCGGCATATTCATCGATTCGGCTGGCCACGGAGGCCCCGCCACCTGTTTAGGAGCGGCGATATGTTATAATCGAGAATTTGATCCTCGCACGTTGTCAATTTTGACAACATACCGAGTCTCGAGGCTACTATCTATACAGGCGCATTTTATATGCATAACTGTCGAAGGTACATCATTTTTATGTACCACAAACCCCGTCAAGAAGCTTCGACGGCTTCATGCAATCCGCTCTCGCGGATGCAATTCTTTCAATCACCGTACCCATTAGAGCACGGTGATCTTCGAGATAGCCGCTTCGCCCGAGCAGATCCTTCACTCCTCCGACCGCACACCACTTGGCGCGGACCTTCCGCCCGCGGGACTTGGGGAACCCTCGCGGCGACACCTCCGGTCGTCCGCTTCACATGAGGGTGCGACAGGTGGAGGAGTTTCGCTCTCCATAATATCCAAGAAGATCCCCGAAGACGAGCTCACGAGAAGGGCTGAGGTCCAAACTACAAGGTACAATTTCGGTTATCTTCATAAATAAATACAGGATGTTCCTTATTTACAAGACCCTTCTTTTTACTTACGGCTCACTGGGGCTGATCCCTTGGGGAAATAGTGCGGCTGGGTTACTTCCCAGCGCCGGACTCTCCGACGAAGATTCCCTTCCCCCCTTTGGGGCCTTAACCTCCGGATCTTCCGAAGCAGTCCTCTTCTCTCCTTGAAAGACGGGACTTTTAATCCCTCCTTCCTTGATAGCCTCCTTCGTAGAGGCAGTTGCTTCCCTGCTCCCCCCTTCGCCTTCTTCAAAAGGCGCGACCCTCAACATCTTGGTCAGCATGGGATCGGGCGTGGTCTCCGGGAGGGGAGCCGGACACCTTATTAACTTTGCCTTGGCTATCCACTCCTGTTCAAGAAACGACTCCTTTAAAGGGCATATATATATGATGAATGAATGAACAGCTTGTCCGGTTACAGGACTACTTACTTGAGTATCTGGGCGATTGCAGCTTAGTCCTGCATCCCCAGTCAGGTCCGGACACTTCTCTTGTGATCCGAAGAACAATTTATACATCTCCACGGGCGCCGTGCCCATAAAATTTTGGAGAGCTCGTGGTCCCTCCGGATTAAATTCCCACAGGTGGAGAGGGCGACGCTTGCAGGGCAGAAGACGCCGGATCACCATAACCTGCGCCACTGCAACCAGATTGATCTCTCTTTCCTGGAGGTCTCGAATACGGCCCTGCAGCAAGGGAACGCCCTTGGGCGGCCCCCGTCGAGCCCCTTGTTGACCCATGACGCCAGCCACTGTGGTGGACTGAGCGGAAGGCAGGAGCGCCACCCATTTGGTGCCCCAGGGCGGTGATATAAAACCACTCCGCTGCGAAACCAAGCTCCTCCTAAAAGAGCCCTCGGGCCACGGAGCATCAGCACATTTGCTTATGACCGCCCCTCCGCTTTCGCTTGTTGCCCTCGATCATCTTTGGCTCCACCTTGAAGGTCTTGAGCCACAATCCAAAGTGGGGGGTAATATGGAGGAAGGCCTCACATACGAAAATGAATGACGAGATATGGAGGATGGACTCCGGATTCAAGTCATGGAAATCAAGCCCATAGTAAAACATGAGCCCCCGCACAAAGGGATCCGTCGGGAAGCCTAAACCCCGAAGGAAGTGAGACACTAAAACCACGTTCTCGCCGGGCTCAGGAGTGGGAATGACCTGCCCTGGAGCAGGAAGCCTATGCGAGATCTCGCCGGTTAGATACCTAGCGTCTCGCAGCTTTAGCACACCTTCTTCTGTGACGGAGGAAGACATCCATCGGCCATGCTGGTCGGAGCCGGACATCGTCGAAAGTCCAGCGCCTGAATCTGAAGCTTTGGGTGTTGAACTCGGCGAGGCTAACTCGATGGAGGGTGTAAAAGAAGAGGGCCTTGGTCTCATTATAAAGAGGTTGAATACCAAGAGCCCACCCGTGGTCGATTAGGACTCGCCGATAGAGGAGGCGTGCTAACGGGCACGGTTGGGTTACCCACGCCTGTATTGATGGGAATCCCGAATAAGGGGCACGATCTATGCTTTGATAAGGCGTGCGAAAACCGCCTCGCTAAACGCGCTAAGGACGGTAAAAAACGATTTATATAAAGGCCTGGCCGTGGTGTGATGTCACACCGCTGAATACGCCGAGATCGGTGCAAAAGTTATTCTCTCTCGGTGGAATGTGGAACTTGTTTTGCGAGCGGACACTATCCTTGTGTTCAAAACCTTCTATGAAGTATTCGGAGGAGGAACCCGCCTTGCAATGCCGAAGACAATATGCGCGCCGGACTCGTCGTCATTGAAGCCTGGTTCAGGGGCTACTGAGGGAGTCCCGGACTAGGGGGTGTCCGGATAGCCGGACTATTGTCATGGCCGGACTCCAAGACTATGAAGATACAAGATTGAAGACTTCGTCCCGTGTCCGGATGGGACTTTCCTTCGCGTGGAAGGCAAGCTTGGCGATACGGATATGTAGATCTCCTACCATTGTGTCGGGGAAGCTGATCGTGACCCACGAACACCTATGGGACTGGCAGACCGAGTCCCTTTTGGTTCGGTGGGGGCGGAGATTGCACGAAGAGCAGATCGAGGCGATGCACACGAGCAGTTTACCCAGCTTCGGAGCTCTCCGGAGAGATAATACTCCTACTGCTGCTTGTCTGATTATATTGTGTTCTTGCTAGGGAGCAATGAGAGCTACAAAACCTAGCCTGAGTGTCTCTAGTCTCGAATGAGTCGAACCAGCCGAACCTCTTCTAAGTTGCGCATGGGCCTCCTTTTATAGGCTCAAGGGGTCACCATAGGTGGCAACGTGAACAAGGGCAAAATGGGAAAAATGAGTTGCGGTTGGTACAGCTACTTTGTACAGTGTATTCTACCTAACTCTGACGGCAAGGGACAAAAGCAATAAATGCCCGTCCATGTCGCCCAAACAGTGCAGAAAGGGACCGTCAGGGGCGCCACCGCTCGCCACGATGGTACCCATGTCAGCGCCGCTTACCGCTACTCTCCGCACGGCCTCTTGACACGCACGCCTGGAATGGCTCCATGGCGACACGTTGGTGGATGAGCTGGAGCGGAGATGAAGAGAGGTTGCTCGCCGCAAGCACCTTGCAGCGGCTGAATCCTGTCGCGCTGGAGCTTGTCGCCACCAAGCCTTCCCGGCAAGCTCCTCTTGCCGGGGCCTTGTCTTCTGCGGGCCTTGAGTGGCCTTCCCGGCAAGCTCCTCTTGCCGGGGCCTTGTCTTCTGCGGGCCTTGAGTGGCCTTCCCGGCAAGCTCCTCTTGCCGGGGTCATGTTTTCTTGGCTTAAATACTTTGTTCTTGAATGGCTCGAAAGGAACCACGGAGGACCTTGGCGGTCACTAGGCAGCCCTGCCGCGGGGTGCTGCAACTGCCCGTGCACGAGTTCGGGATACTAGGGTACCCCTACTCTAGTACACCGACAGGAGCCCCCGGGCCTGGGCCACACACGGTGCCGAGCAATGTTGGGCCAGGCCCAAGACAGTGCACGGGCACGCGCGGCCTAGATCACGCCGTTACTTTCTCCGGACCCACCACGTCCCCCACGAACAGCACGCGTCGAACGTGGCGTCGTGGGGAGAGACCGTGGGGGCTTCTTTAATTGAAAGCGGGCGTCCGCCTCTCCCTCCTTATAAACAGGGGAAACAGGGCAGGTCGCCCACCTTGCCATTGCTGTCACATCTCAAAACCACCGCCGCTCCTCCTCCTCCTCGAGTCTCAAGAGAGCGACGCCCGCCTTCATCGCCACTAACGCCATCAACGCCGCCGCCTCCACCACCTCCACCATGGCTCCAAAGCCGACAAGGGAAGGGCGTGAAGTCGGCCGAGGCGCAGCGGCTCATGGCCATGCGAAGGAGCGGGCCACCTTCACCCCAGCTTGACGCAAAGGAGCCGAGGAGGGCTGCTACCTCTTCGGTCGACGGAGACGCGAGGCGCATCCGCAAGACGAGGGTAATCTCTGCCGCCACATCGAGTTGGTTTCGCTCGGGTACCCCTTCTTCGCGCTCTTCTTCTATTGCAGGCTCTGCCCGCCCTTTTCTGAATTCTTTTGCGATATCATGAACACCTACGGGCTTCACCTCCTTGATTTCACCCCAATGCTGTCTCGACCATGGCGGTTTCGCACACCTTTGCGAAAACTTTGTCGGAGTCCACCCAAACGTAGCCCTCTTCCGCCACTTCTTCATGCCCCGCTGAGAGAGGAGAACCACTTGCCGGAGGGATTGCTTGGATCTCCGGGATCGGCAAGAAAGAAGCATATCTGGAAGGAGAGCTCCGCAGCAAGTGGGAGGAGTGAGAGCCGATTGGTGTTGGATCATCGAGGAGAACCCGCATCCTTCATGCCCAGCGCCAAACTCCCATAGTGCGCTGCAACGATTGGAGCAACTTGGCGCGGAGGATGCTAGGTTGAAGATCGCCAGACCGGATCTTGCGCCTCGGGCATGCCGGACTTCATCAGAGGCACCGTTGGCGCGAGATTTCCTTCGCTGCATCGCTTCCCTTGCAGGAGAGGAGGAGGCCTGCTTGGGAGTTCCAAATGCGGCGGACATCATGAGGCTGCGCCTGGCCTCAACTGGAATTTCACCGTCTTGAGCTGGATGCGATGTCATTGGAGCTGTTCAAGCACGACCAGATCACCCCGAGTGGTTCATGTTGCCAAGGGGTCGCCTTTGTGCAACAACTCTTCGCCGACCGCATCCGTGCAATGATGCTGTTGTGTGATTCCCATGGGATCGCTCCAACTTGGCAAGAGCCCGCCGATGACGCTCGTGCAGCAGTTCTTCGACAGCTCGAAGAAGTGCCGATCCGTCCCGACGAAAGCGTAAGTGGCTCACCCGCGACACTACCGACGCCGAGCTGCAGCGCGATCGCCACCAGGCTGGAGGAGGCGGCGGCCGCTGCCACTGGTGAATTGGGTTCACCGTGGAGGAGGCGGAGGCAGCAGGCGGCAAGCCTTGCCGACGAGAGGAGCTTGCCGGCGGAGGAGCAGGCCGAGCCTGGCTGAGCCGAACGAGCCTACTGGGGCGCCTCCCCCACCTTCGTGTAGCTTGCCGCTGGAGGACTCCACAGCTCCACCAAGAAGGCGCCCAAGACTGGGAAGTGGCGGGCGGCAGACGGGCTAACAGCCGTCGCGCATGCGCTGCTTCCACCGCTGCAAGCATCAAGTTGCTGGAGCGCCTCACGCCGCCACAACAGAACGGGAGCGGGCCTTCCGGGACCACGGCCCTGCACCCGCCAAGCGTCCGAGGGAGCCTACTCTTCCAGCTCGTCGCCGGAGGCGGACTGAATTGACTTCTCCGCGCAGCTCCGAGGAAGAAGAAGAGTAAGATCTTGTCGCATTATTTGTAATTCTTCAATTTGCTGCTTTGTCTTGCATCTGATTTGCTTCATTCTGAACTCTTCCTTTTTCAGACGCTGGCTCGAGAGCGTCAAGACCCCGTGGTTGTCATCGAAGACGATCCCTCGTGGCGGCAGGAGGCGCTCTCGAGACCCCTTGCCGACCCGCAACCTTCCTCAAAGCAGCCCCAAAGACAGCCACCAGCGTAAGTATTTGGTTTATTTCTTATGGTTAGGTGTGCATGGGTGCTCCTTCTTCTTGATATCTGACTTGTTGATTTGTGTAGGAGCAGAGCAGCCTCATCGGGAGGGCCCGAAGTCGCCTCCCAAATTCCGTCTGCTTCAACTTCGCCGCCAAGGGAGAATTCTCCGGCAAGGGCGCTCTCGCAAGGAGGCTTCTCCGATAAGGGAAGTTTCTCCGACAAGGGGCAGCGCCATGATCCTCCGGTGGTGGAGATCATGGCTGCAGACCCCATCGCAGGTAATCTCCTGCTTGAAAAATTCCCTTGGGGTCTGGTTTCTTCTGTTTTTCTTTTGAACATTTGCTTGAACTGTTCTTTCTTTTTCTGATCGTCATATCCATCTGCCGCAGAGCCGATGGAGACTGAGGTTACCGGCGAGGAAGACGCGCGCGGCAACACTGACGACTTCGCCGCCATGGAGGAAGAGGCCGGCGTCGATGGGTCCGTCGGCGAAGAGGCCGCCAAGGCTGCCGCCGCAAAGGCTAGCAAGGGGTCTGGTGATCGTACTGACGACCCTGAGGCCGCAGGAGCGCCAGGCGCTACGCCGACCGCCGATCCCTCCGCCACCGATGCAGCGTCAGGCTCCGAAGAGCCCCAGCCCGGCGCCTATCTGAAGGCCGGCGACGGCGTCTTCATCAAGCTCCCTTGGGCGTCGAGCTCCAGGGCGCCGGTCGAAGGGGAGACCTTTGACGAAGAGCTGCTCGCCTCCGCTGGGCTGTCGTTGGTTGACGCGCCAAGCAGCAGCAGCGGCGAGTCTGAGGAGGAGCAGCTGCTGAAGAAGCTGTTGTCGCTCTACCGCGCCGACAAGCCAAGCTGGAGTCCTGGGAAGCACTTGTCGCGAGGGCGGGAGCAGACATGGAGAAGCGCGCAGAAGAGCTCCGGTGCGCCAACCAAGAAGCCCTCCGGGACGTGGCAGAAGAGCGGGGGCGACTCGCTGAAGAGCGCACAGCCTCATACTTGAGAAGGCTGAGGTCGAGGAGCAGCAACGGCTTGCCGGCGAGAAGCTATCTACGCAAGAAGGCGAGCTGGCGCAGCGGAAGATCAACCTTGACAGCTATGAGGAAGAGCTTGCCGCGCGCGAGCAATCACTTGGAGGAGCTCTGAAGGAAGCAAAGGACGCTGCCGCAGCCGCCGAGGCCGCCAAGAAGGAGTTGGAGACAAAAGTGACACAGCTGGAGGCCAGTCTGCATAAGAGCGGCGAAGAGCTCACCGCGCTGAAGCACGAGCGCGAGAAGGATGCCTACACTCTTGGTGAGTTGTAGGGCCGTCTCGCTGAGAGGATCAAAGAGCTCGACGCCGCCAAGGACTCCAAGGTAGATCTTGAGCTGAAGCTGACCACCTTGATGGAGACGCTGGATGGCGCCAAGGAGCGGGAGGCGGGTCTGTTGGAGAAAATCAAGGCCAACGAGGAGCTGCTAGCGAATGCCACGACCGCCCATAACACCTTCAGAGAGAACGTGATGCACTGGACCGAGGGTCTTGTAAATACAGCCGCCGCCATCGACAAGGAGCTGATGGAGTTGGGGATGGTGGATCTCGGGTACTCCACCGACGAGCATCTCCAACCCAGCGCCATGCTCAGCCTGTTCTTCAAGGGCGTGGTGGCGGCTCTCCAGCGGCTCCGGGAAGAGATCCCAAAGCAGCTGGCCGATGAGTCGCGCCAAATCTGTGCGGGGGCTCTTCAGAAGGTGCTGATGAAGGTGGCCTTCCGCAATCCAGCGTTAGCCGCTTAACGCCCTCAAGTCCTTGCCGCCGATCGCGACGTTGAAGCGCTCAAGGCCCTTGTCGCACCCATTGTGGATAGGGTGAGCGGGGTCAAGAGGGTCGATGGCGACCGCGTAGACTAGGCCGCCCGCTTTATCTTTCCCTTGTCGTTGCTGATCATGTTTAGGAGAATGTAACGCCCCGGATTCGATGCGCCAGGTGTCCGTCAGTTATTCGCCGTCTTTGCCATGTCATTTGCTTGCGTGTTGCATTTTTCCATGTCATCATCTGCTTTTCATATCATGTCATCATGTGCATTTCATTTTGCATACGTGTTCGTCTCATGCATCCGAGCATTTTCCCCGTTGTCCGTTTTGCAATCCGGCACTCCTATGTCTCCCAAATACTTTTTACCTCTTTTCATGTGCGGGTGTTAAACGTTCTCGGAATGGACCGAGGTTTGTCAAGCGGCCTTGGTATAGCACCGTAGACTGCTGTCAAGTTTGGATCATTTGAGGTCGTTTGGTACTCAACGGTTAACCGGTAACCGCAGGCCTCTTTGCATTGCAGCCCAACAACCCTTCCAAAGTGGCCCAAAACCCACCTAACTCCTCTCCATGCTCTCGGTCGTTCGATCACGATCGCGTGGCCGAAAACCACACCTCATTTGGACTCTCCTAGCTCCCTCTACCTATAAATAGGTCCTTCCCCTTCATTTTCGCGGATGAAATCCCACGAAACCCTAAAAATTCCCCTCGCGCCGCCGGACGTTTCTTCCCCCGCGCCGGACGCGTCCGCCGCCGGCGCCCCGGTCAATGGGAGCCCGCCACATCGCCCAAGGCCTCTCTCTCTCCTCCCCGCGCCGGGGCGGTGAGGGCCCAGATCGGGCCGCCCGGGCTGGCCCCGAGGAGCCCCAGCGCCGCCGCCCGCGTCCCCCGCTCGGCCCGAGCTTGTCGGCCGCCGCCTCGCCGAGCTCCGCTCCCGCCGCCTCGCGAGCTCCGCTCCTCGCCGCCCGTCGCCTCCGCGCCCGGCTGCGCCCGCCAACCACCTTCCTCCTCGCCCGGCCATCATACTTCCCAGCGTGGCGCCTCATTGCCTCCAGCGCCCGGCGCCCGCCGCCCGGCGCTCCTGCCCAGCGAGCCCGCGCCGTCCGGCCGAAGTTCGCCGCCTGCCAGCGCCCTCGTCCGCCGCCCTTCCCGGCCGCCGCCTCCCCGGCCCCGGTGCGCCGCCGGGCCGGCCATTGCCGCGCCGTCCGCGCCTCCCGCGCCTCGCCGGACCTCCTCCCCTCACCGGAGCCGTCCGCCGCTCGCCGGAGTTCTCCTCTGGTGAGATCTTGTCGGGGTGGACGAGATCCACCACCACCACCAACCAAACGCCCCTGCCTCGCCCGGATCCCTCCGTCCCGCTCCACCTCGTCCCGGTTGACTTTCCCCTCCCCAAAATTCCACTAAGTCCCCGAAATTGTTGCATATTTTGTTGCATTTTCATTGCATCATAACTCTGCATCCGTAGCTCCGTTTTGGGCGTGTAATATGTCAAAATGTTCGCCTCGAAGAGTAGATCATTTCATCTCATTGCATCATTTTCATTTGAGCTCATCTTGATGCCCTAAATGCTGTTGGAAGAGTGCTATGTGATGTTAGTTTCTGTTTCTTAACAGAACTTGCACTTTTGTCATTTTTGCCATGATTGATGTGTGCACCCTATGAACTTGAGTCCTACATGTGTTTTGTAATATGCCATGCCATCTTTCCATGGGTGTATGCCATGTATTTTTGTGATCAATGTGGTGACTAGCACAAGCATGCAAACTAGGCATCATAACGTTGTTGTTTTAGTCCCTGTTCTGCTGTTATTTTTATGGCATGTTAACTTGATGCTACCAAGAGATCCATGCATATATTGAGATACTTCAGTAAGGATGTTTTGTTCTACATGTCTTGCTCTATCCATCCTTGCCCTTGTTTGCAATTATGGAGTGCCATAGCTTGAGTAAATCGAGCTCTACTTTTGCTATAAAATGTTCCTGGCAGATTGTTTACATGTTATTCAATTTTGCCAAGGTTGTTGTAGTTGATCCGTGTATGCTATGATGTTGTTCTTGCCATGTATAGCTTCTATGCCATGTCTTCTTTCTGTTGGTTTCCTTGCCATGCCATGTATTGCTCTGTGGTGAGTGGTTCAAGCTCACCAACATGCCTACTCATTGTTGTTTCTGCCATGTTTAAATCTGTAATATAACTTGCCATTTTTACATTGGTGCCATCATATTTTCTGATCCTTTTTGGCTTATGGTCAGTAAAGGACTTTTGTTCTATGCATATAGTAGTATCATGCCATGCCTTTGTTTGCCATGATAAGTTCCTGTAGCATGTTGTTTCATAGCTCTAAACATTGCAACCTGATGTTATTTCTGCCAATGCCTGAAACTGTTATTAATTGCAATCTTGCCATGTGTATTTGAGCATGTTCTAGTGATTTCTGGAGATAGCTCAGTGTTCATGTTTTGTAATGCTTTACCTGTAGATCATGCCCATGCCTTTTGTTATTATGTTGAGGTCCTGTAGCATGTTGTTTTGATGCTTGCAATATGCCTAGTTGCTGTTTTGGACAGATTATTGCTATAACTTGTATAGGGTGTATGTGTTGAACCGTTGCTCCGTTTTGAGTGTGCTCTATATGAAACTTGCTTGATTTTGCATGTAGCTTCATATTATCATGTTGCATCCTTGTTTTGAGGTGTTTGCTTGATGTTTGTATGCATTTTGCATCAATGCCATGCTTAACTTGTTTTGCTCATATCTTCTAGGCCGTAGCTCCAAATCTAATGAACTTTTATATGTAACTTGACTAGAATTTCGTGTAGATCATCGTGGTGCATCCTAACTTGCTGTTTAACAACTTGAACCTAAAGTTATTCAGATCTGGACCAATTTCGAAATTTGCATATGAGGACTTACCGAATTGTTATATGTTGTCTCCGCCTCATTTAAACTTGTCTTGATGTGTTGCTCTTGTTTGCATCATCTCTTGCCATGAGTAGCTTCATCCATCTTTGTCATGCATCATGCTTGATTGTGCATCATGTCTTGTTCATGTGTGGTGTGTTTACTATGTTGTGTGCTTCTTCTTGTTAGTTCCTGTTTACGTTATGATCGTGAGGATTCGTTCGTCTCACGCTTGGTTCGGCTTCTTCCGTTCGTCTTCTTCATGGACTCGTTCTTCTTCCTAGCGGGATTTCAGGCAAGATGACCGTTACCCTGGATCTCACTACTATCATTGCTATGCTAGTTGCTTCGTTCTATCGCTATGCTGCGCTACCTATTACCTGTTTATCAAGCCATCCCAAATTGCCATGTCAGCCTCTAACCTTTTGCACCCTTCCTATGCAAACCGTTGTTTGGCTATGTTACCGCTTTGCTCAGCCCTTCTTATAGCGTTGTTAGTTGCAGGTGAAGATGAAGTTTGTTCCTTGTTGGAACATGTTTACTTGTTGGGATATCACAATATATCTTATTTAATTAATGCATCTATATACTTGGTAAAGGGTGGAAGGCTCGGCCTTATGCTTGGTGTTTTGTTCCACTCTTGCCGCCCTAGTTTCCGTCATATCGGTATTATGTTCCCGGATTTTGCGTCCCTAACGCGGTCGGGTGATTTATGGGACCCCCTTGACAGTTCGCTTTGAATAAGACTTTTCTGGCAAGGCCCAACATTGGTTTTATCATTTGCCTCACCACCACCTATTTTTTCCCTTGGGAGTCGCTCTCTCGAGGGTCATCTTTATTTAGCCCCCCGGGCCAGTGCTTCTCTAAGTGCTGGTTCGAACCGAGCCGCCATGGGCCACCTTAGGGCAACTTGAGGTTGGTTTTACTCGTAGCTTGTCTCATCCGGTGTTGCCACGAGAACGAGATATGTGCAGCTCCTATCGGGATTGTCGGCGCATCGGGCGGTCTTGCTGGTCTTGTTTTATTCTTGTCGAAATGTCTTGTAGCCGGATTCCGAGACTGATCGGGTCTTCCGGGAGAAGGAATATCCTTCGTTGATCGCGAGAGCTTATCATGGGCTAAGTTGGGACACCCCTGCAGGGTATAAACTTTCGAGAGCCGTGCCCGCGGTTATGTGGCAGATGGGAATTTGTTAATATCCGGTTGTAGAAAACCCGAAGTTAATCTTAATTAAAATACACCAACCGTGTGCGTAACCGTGAGTGTCTCTTTTCGGGGTTGATCGAGAGGAGAACACGGTTTCTGTGTTATGTTTGACGTAAGTAGGAGTTCAGGATCACTTCTTGATCATCACTAGTTAACGACCGTTCCTTTGTTTCTATTCTCCCTCTCATTTTGCGTATGTTAGCCACCATATATGCTTAGCTGCTGCTGCAACCTCACCACTTTACCCCTTCCTTTCCCTTTAAGCTTTGCTAGTCTTGATACCCATGGTAATGGGATTGTTTGAGTCCTCGTGGCTCACAGATTACTAGACCACCAGCTTGCGGTACAGGTTTTGCGATGATCATGACGTGAGAGCGATGTTTGCTTGTGTTGGAGTTCTTCTTCCGCTTCTTCTTCGATCGAGGGATAGGTTCCAGGTCGGCAGCCTGGGCTAGCAGGGTGGATGTCGTTTGAGCTTCTGTTTATGTTTCATCCGTAGTCGGATGTTGATCTTGTATATGATGTTGATGTATACTTGTGGCATTTGTACCTTACGTATGTATCCCCATCTATTATGTAATGTTGATGTAATGATATCCACCTTGCAAAAGCGTTTCAATATGCGGGTCTATCCTTGGTGGGACCTTGAGTTCCTTTTGGATAGGGTCGCATATTGGGCGTGATCAAGTTGGTATCGAGCCTCGACCGACCTTAGGAGCCCCTTGATTGATCGTGTAGTTTGGCGCGATTGAGTCTAGAAGAAAACTATTTTGGAGTTTAGTTATATCGGAGTAGGAATTCTTTTACACCTCAGCCCCTTCGTCGCTCTGGTAAGGAATCTTGGCGTAGGTGTTTTGAATTACTCCTCTTCCCTTCAAATTTTTCTTTAGGATTCTGTGCAGTTGGTTTTCCGATCGTTGGCTTTCAGCTCTTTTCATCCGGTGCTTTTCCCGTCAAGTTGACTCGAGCCTCTTAATCTTTGCCAAGTTCAATCCTCAGTTCTTCCTCCGACGTCGTTGTTTTTCCTTGTCCGAAGTTGTCCTTGTTTTTCCCACCCGCCCTCCCTTCTTCCTCTCGGAACCGGAGTCCGTAATCGAGTATCCATCCCACTCGTGCGAAGTCTTTGTTTTTTTTCCTCAATGATTTCAACCGGTGTTGTCTCTTCAAGATATTCGTCGATTTCCCCTTCCAAGTTGCCTTTGTTTTTCCCGCCCTCCCACCCTTTTTCTTCCCGGAGTTCGAGTTTCTTCCGACCATCAATTCCATTCGTGTGGAGTCTTCCTTCAATTATTTCAACCGGTGAATTCTCGTCTTGTTCGTCATTCTTCGTCCCTTTCTTTTTCCGGTGGACTCAATTCAAGTTTTTCGGGTTAATCATATTCTTTTCCTTCGAAGTGTTCTCTTCGCTCGTTCGCCTCTCGCCAGTTTATCATTCCGGAGTTCGGAAGACCTATCAGGAGATTTGTCTGTGTTCCAATCAATTCGAGGTTGTCACCTCATTCAAATATTTCAATCGTTCCGGTGCATCATCTATATGTTCAACATCCCTTTCCAACGGTGTTCTCTTTTAGTGGGCCCTAACCCACGGGTCTTTTCCCAGGATCTTACCTGACTCTTCTAATTATTCCGGAGCCATTCTCAATTTTTTTTTCGGAGTTTGACGTAAGAATGGATTCCATCAGTCACATGCCTTTTCCAAGATCAATTTCAAATCATTTCATTGTTGGCTCAACCTCTCTGTTTTTCATTCTTCCGGGAGTATCTCATTAATTTTGGTGATGTTTCTCGTCGTCCTTGAAGACCGAAGAAGAGTTTTCTCCTCTAAATCTTGTCTCTTCACCCGAAAATTCGTGGTTCTAGCTTCTCGAAGTATTCCAGTTGTCAGTTTTTTTTCTCATCCATCCGGAGTATTTCAGAAGTTGATTTCTATTTCTTTTCACCGGAGGCCATCATTCCAGTTATCGTTCTCTATTTATCCCGGTGCTTCGTTCAAGTGTTCTTTAATCAGCTCGTGATATCTTTGTTCTTTTGCATCTAAATCCCCTCTAGCATATTTGTTCTTCTAATTCTTCCCGGTGATTCATCCTCTTTCATCAGTCATTTTCGAATTCTTTTCCTTGTTTATCATATTAATTCATTCCTTCTTTCAATCCTACCGGTGGTTCATGAAGATCTTCTCAAGTTTGCGATATGTCACTTCTCAATTCTTTTTCAAGAAGAATAAGTAAGATGCGAAATCCATTACTTTGTCATCAATTTAATTTGATGAAGGATAAGCATACAATAAATCTTATTCTTATCTCATCCAAGTGATTAATCTTTTTCTTCGGAGTTTGTTCTTGAGGAATAAATTCTAGTTCCAAGTGTTTTCATCTTTTCTTTTCCGGAGTTCAAATTTCCTCGGCCATCTCGTCGGAACCTCCATCTAAGTCATCGCAAGGCTTTAGTCTTATTCTTTTCATCCTTCAATTCTATCTCTTTGTCCTTTTGTTTACCGGAGTTCTTCATGGCGTTCTTCATGATTTAATTCTTTCTTCAAGAGTTTCATCACTATTTTTGGTGGAATTCAGAGATCTTTTCTTCTTGCATCTCTAAGTGTAATTAATTCTCCGTATTCTTTAGAATTGGAGTTTTGCATTTCTTTGTTCTTCTCAGATATTCAAATCCACTCAATCCTTCCTTCTAAGTTCTTTTCATTCAAATTCTTCCAATTCTTCCGAAGGCATTGCGTTGTTTATCTCGTCAAGTGTCATTCCATCTTCTGAAGCTCATGTTCTATTCTTTCCTTGTTCAACCGGAGTGCTTCCTAAATCCTTTCAGTCTTATCCGTTTCTTTTCTCATTCTAACCACTCCAGTTAGAACGAGTGGTTTCATAGCCTATCTGATTCCGTGAGCCTTCGATTCTCGTCATTCTCGTCGTTTATCTCTTCTTCTTGAGTGCTCTCGATTCTTTACTTCTTCTCTTGAGTTCTTGTTTCACCTCATCCCTTTTCCCCTTCCGTCTCGGTCCTAAGATCTCGGGACGAGATCTCTTGTTAGTGGAGGAGTGTTGTAACGCCCCGGATTCGATGCGCCAGGTGTCCGTCAGTTATTCGCCGTCTTTGCCATGTCATTTGCTTGCGTGTTGCATTTTGCCATGTCATCATCTGCTTTTCATATCATGTCATCATGTGCATTTCATTTTGCATATGTGTTCGTCTCATGCATCCGAGCATTTTCCCCGTTGTCCGTTTTGCAATCCGGCACTCCTATGTCTCCCGGCGCCCCCTTTTACCTCTTTTCATGTGCGGGTGTTAAACGTTCTCGGAATGGACGGGGTTTGTCAAGCGGCCTTGGTATAGCACCGTAGAACCGCTGTCAAGTTTCGGATCATTTGGAGGTCGTTTGGTACTCAGCAGTTAACCGGTAACCGCAAGCCTCTTTGCATTGCAGCCCAACACCCTTCAAAAGTGGCCCAAAACCCACCTAACTCCTCTCCATGCTCTCGGTCGTTCGATCACGATCGCGTGGCTGAAAACCACACCTCATTTGGACTCTCCTAGCTCCCTGTACCTATAAATAGGTTCTTCCCCTTCATTTTCGCGGATGAAATCCCACGAAACCCTAAAAATTCCCCTCGCGCTGCTGGACGTTTCTTCCCCCGCGCCGGACGCGTCCGCCGGCGCCCGATCAATGGGAGCCCGCCACATCGCCCCGCGCCTCTCTCTCTCTCTCCCGCCGCGGGGCCGTGAGGGCCCAGATCGAACCCGCCCGGCCGCGCGGCCCGAGGAGCCAGCGCCGCCGCCGCGTCCCCGCTCCCGGCCCGGCTCGTCGGCCGCCGCCTCCTCGCCGGAGCTCCGCTCCCGCCGCCTCGCGGAACTCCGCTCCTCGCCGCCCGTCGCCTCTCGCGCCCGGCTGCGCCCGCCACCACCTTCCTCCTCGCCGGCCCGCCATCACGCCTCTCAGCGCCTGACGCCCGCCTGCCTCCGCGCCGCCCGGCGAGTTCGCCGCCAGCCGCGCCCTCGTCCGCCGCCCTTCCCGCGCCGCCTCCATCGGCCCCGATCGCCGCCGCGGCCGGCCGCCCATTGCCTCCCGCGCCTCCGCGCCTCGCGGACCTCCTCCCCTCACCGGAGCCGTCCCGCTCGCGGAGTTCTCCTCTGGTGAGATCTCGTCGGGTGGGCGAGATCCACCACCACCACCAACCAAACGCCCCTGCCTCGCCTGGATCCCTCCGTCCGCTCCACCTCGTCCCGGTTGACTTTCCCTCCCAAAATTCCACTAAGTCCCCGAAATTGTTGCATATTTTGTTGCATTTTCATTGCATCGTAACTCTGCATCCGTAGCTCCGTTGTGGGCGTGTAATATGTCAAAATGTTCGCCTCGAAGAGTAGATCATTTCATCTCATTGCATCATTTTCATTTGAGCTCATCTTGATGCCCTAAATGCTGTTGGAAGAGTGCTATGTGATGTTAGTTTCTGTTTCTTAACAGAACTTGCACTTTTGTCATTTTTGCCATGATTGATGTGTGCACCCTATGAACTTGAGTCCTACATGTGTTTTGTAATATGCCATGCCATCTTTCCATGGGTGTATGCCATGTATTTTTGTGATCAATGTGGTGACTAGCACAAGCATGCAAACTAGGCATCATAACGTTGCTGTTTTAGTCCCTGTTCTGCTGTTATTTTTATGCCATGTTAACTTGATGCTACCAAGAGATCCATGCATATATTGAGATACTTCAGTAAGGATGTTTTGTTCTACATGTCTTGCTCTATCCATCCATGCCCTTGTTTGCAATTATGGAGTGCCATAGCTTGAGTAAATCGAGCTCTACTTTTGCTATAAAATGTTCCTGACAGATTGTTTACATGTTATTCAATTTTGCCAAGGTTGTTGTAGTTGATCCGTGTATGCTATGATGTTGTTCTTGCCATGTATAGCTTCTATGCCATGTCTTCTTTCTGTTGGTTTCCTTGCCATGCCATGTATTGCTCTGTGGTGAGTGGTTCAAGCTCACCAACATGCCTACTCATTGTTGTTTCTGCCATGTTTAAATCTGTAATATAACTTGCCATGTTTACATGGGTGCCATCATATTTTCTGATCCTTTTTGGCTTATGGTCAGTAAAGGACTTTTGTTATATGCATATAGTAGTATCATGCCATGCCTTTGTTTGCCATGATAAGTTCCTGTAGCATGTTGTTTCATAGCTCTAAACATTGCAACCTGATGTTATTTCTGCCAATGCCTGAAACTGTTATTAATTGCAATCTTGCCATGTGTATTTGAGCATGTTCTAGTGATTTCTGGAGATAGCTCAGTGTTCATGTTTTGTAATGCTTTACCTGTATATCATGCCCATGCCTTTTGTTATTATGTTGAGGTCCTGTAGCATGTTGTTTTGATGCTTGCAATATGCCTAGTTGCTGTTTTGGACATATTATTGCTATAACTTGTATAGGGTGTATGTGTTGAACCGTTGCTCCGTTTTGAGTGTGCTCTATATGAAACTTGCTTGATTTTGCATGTAGCTTCATATTATCATGTTGCATCCTTGTTTTGAGGTGTTTGCTTAATGTTTGTATGCATTTTGCATCAATGCCATGCTTAACTTGTTTTGCTCATATCTTCTAGGCCGTAGCTCCAAATCTAATGAACTTTTATATGTAACTTGACTAGAATTTCGTGTAGATCATCGTGGTGCATCTTAACTTGCTGTTTAACAACTTGAACCTAAAGTTATTCAGATCTGGACCAATTTCGAAATTTGCATATGAGGACTTACCGGAATTGTTATATGTTGTCTCCGGCCTCATTTAAACTTGTCTTGATGTGTTGCTCTTGTTTGCATCATCTCTTGCCATGAGTAGCTTCATCCATCTTTGTCATGCATCATGCTTGATTGTGCATCATGTCTTGTTCATGTGTGGTGTGTTTACTATGTTGTGTGCTTCTTCTTGTTAGTTCCTGTTTCGTTGCGATCGTGAGGATTCGTTCGTCTACGCTTGGTTCGGCTTCTTCCGTTCGTCTTCTTCATGGACTCGTTCTTCTTCCTAGCGGGATTTCAGGCAAGATGACCGTTACCCTGGATCTCACTACTATCATTGCTATGCTAGTTGCTTCGTTCTATCGCTATGCTGCGCTACCTATTACCTGTTTATCAAGCCATCCCAAATTGCCATGTCAGCCTCTAACCTTTCGCACCCTTCCTATGCAAACCGTTGTTTGGCTATGTTACCGCTTTGCTCAACCCTTCTTATAGCGTTGTTAGTTGCAGGTGAAGATGAAGTTTGTTCCTTGTTGGAACATGGAGATGTTGTTCCTTGCTGGAACATGTTTACTTGTTGGGATATCACAATATATCTTATTTAATTAATGCATCTATATACTTGGTAAAGGGTGGAAGGCTCGGCCTTATGCTTGGTGTTTTGTTCCACTCTTGCCGCCTAGTTTCCGTCATATCGGTATTATGTTCCCGGATTTTGCGTCCCTAACGCGTCGGGTGATTTATGGGACCCCCTTGACAGTTCGCTTTGAATAAGACTTTTCTGGCAAGGCCCAACATTGGTTTTATCATTTGCCTCACCACCACCTATTTTTTCCCTTGGGAGTCGCTCTCTCGAGGGTCATCTTTATTTAGCCCCCCCCGCCGGGCCAGTGCTTCTCTAAGTGCTGGTTCGAACCGAGCCGCTCATGGGCCACCTTAGGGCAACTTGAGGGTTGGTTTTACTCGTAGCCTGTCTCATCCGGTGTTGCCCTGAGAACGAGATATGTGCAGCTCCTATCGGGATTGTCGGCGCATCGGGCGGTCTTGCTGGTCTTGTTTTATTACTGTCGAAATGTCTTGTAGCCGGGATTCCGAGACTGATCGGGTCTTCCCGGGGAGAAGGAATATCCTTCGTTGATCGCGAGAGCTTATCATGGGCTAAGTTGGGACACCCCTGCAGGGTATAAACTTTCGAGAGCCGTGCCTGCGGTTATGTGGCAGATGGGAATTTGTTAATATCCGGTTGTAGAAAACCCGAAGTTAATCTTAATTAAAATACACCAACCGTGTGCGTAACCGTGAGTGTCTCTTTTCGGGGTTGATCGAGAGGAGAACACGGTTTCTGTGTTATGTTTGACGTAAGTAGGAGTTCAGGATCACTTCTTGATCATCACTAGTTAACGACCGTTCCTTTGTTTCTATTCTCGCTCTCATTTTGCGTATGTTAGCCACCATATATACTTAGCTACTGCTGCAACCTCACCACTTTACCCCTTCCTTTCCCTTTAAGCTTTGCTAGTCTTGATACCCATGGTAATGGGATTGCTGAGTCCTCGTGGCTCACAGATTACTAGACCACCAGTTGCAGGTACAGGTTTTGCGATGATCATGACGTGAGAGCGATGTTTGCTTGTGTTGGAGTTCTTCTTCCGCTTCTTCTTCGATCAAGGGATAGGTTCCAGATCGGCAGCCTGGGCTAGCAGGGTGGATGTCGTTTGAGCTTCTGTTTATGTTTCATCCGTAGTCGGATGTTGATCTTGTATATGATGTTGATGTATACTTGTGGCATTTGTACCTTATGTATGTATCCCCATCTATTATGTAATGTTGATGTAATGATATCCACCTTGCAAAAGCGTTTCAATATGCGGGTCTATCCTTGGTGGGACCTTCGAGTTCCTTTTGGATAGGGTCGCATATTAGGCGTGATCAAGTTGGTATCAGAGCCTCGACCGACCTTAGGAGCCCCCTTGATTGATCGTGTAGTTTGGCCGCAGTTGAGTCTAGAAGAAAACTATTTTCGGAGTCTAGTTATATCGGAGAGTAGGAATTCTTTTTACACCTCAGCCCCTTCGTCGCTCTGGTAAGGAATCTTGACGTAGGTGTTTTGAATTACTACTCTTCCCCTTCAAATTTTTCTTTAGGATCACGCAGTTGGTTTTCCGATCGTTGGCTTTCAGCTCTTTTCATCCGGTGCTTTTCCCGTCAAGTTGACTCGAGCCTCTTAATCTTTGCCAAGTTCAATCCTCAGTTCTTCCTCCGACGTCGTTGTTTTTCCTTGTCCGAAGTTGTCCTTGTTTTTCCCACCCGCCCTCCCTTCTTCCTCTCGGAACCGGAGTCCGTAATCGAGTATCCATCCCACTCGTCACGAAGTCTTTGTTTTTTCCTCAATGATTTCAACGGTGTTGTCTCTTCAAGATATTCGTCGATTTCCCTTCCAAGTTGCCTTTGTTTTCCGCCCTCCACCCTTTTTCTTCCGGAGTTCGAGTTTCTTCCGACCATCAATTCCATTAGTGTGAGTCTTCCTTCAATTATTTCAACCGGTGAATTCTCGTCTTGTTCGTCATTCTTCGTCCCTTTCTTTTTCCGGTGGACTCAATTCAAGTTTTTCGGGTTAATCATATTCTTTTCCTTCGAAGTGTTCTCTTCACTCGTTCGCCTCTCGCTAGTTTATCATTCCGGAGTTCGGAAGACCTATCAGGAGATTTGTCTGTGTTCCAATCAATTCGAGGTTGTCACCTCATTCAAATATTTCAATCGTTCCGGTGCATCATCTATATGTTCAACATCCCTTTCCAACGGTGTTTTCTTTTAGTGGGCCCTAACCCACGGGTCTTTTCCCAGGATCTTACCTGACTCTTCTAATTATTCCGGAGCCATTCTCAATTTTTTTTTCGGAGTTTGACGTAAGAATGGATTCCATCAGTCACATGCCTTTTCCAAGATCAATTTCAAATCATTTCATTGTTGGCTCAACCTCTCTGTTTTTCATTCTTCCGGGAGTATCTCATTAATTTTGGTGATGTTTCTCGTCGTCCTTGAAGACCGAAGAAGAGTTTTCTCCTCTAAATCTTGTCTCTTCACCCGAAAATTCATGGTTCTAGCTTCTCGAAGTATTCCAGTTGTCAGTTTTTTTTCTCATCCATCCGGAGTATTTCAGAAGTTGATTTCTATTTCTTTTCACCGGAGGCCATCATTCCAGTTATCGTTCTCTATTTATCCCGGTGCTTCGTTCAAGTGTTCTTTAATCAGCTCGTGATATCTTTGTTCTTTTGCATCTAAATCCCCTCTAGCATATTTGTTCTTCTAATTCTTCCCGGTGATTCATCCTCTTTCATCAGTCATTTTCGAATTGTCACGGTGGTTCGTTCAAGATTCTTTTCCTTGTTTATCATATTAATTCATTCCTTCTTTCAATCCTACCGGTGGTTCATGAAGATCTTCTCAAGTTTGCAATATGTCACTTCTCAATTCTTTTTCAAGAAGAATAAGTAAGATGCGAAATCCATTACTTTGTCATCAATTTAATTTGATGAAGGATAAGCATACAATAAATCTTATTCTTATCTCATCCAAGTGATTAATCTTTTCTTGAGTTTGTTCTTGAGGAATAAATTCTAGTTCCAAGTGTTTTCATCTTTTCTTTTCGGAGTTCAAATTTCCTCGGCCATCTCGTCGGAACCTCCATCTAAGTCATCGCAAGGCTTTAGTCTTATTCTTTTCATCCTTCAATTCTATCTCTTTGTCCTTTTGTTTACCGGAGTTCTTCATGGCGTTCTTCATGATTTAATTCTTTCTTCAAGAGTTTCATCACTATTTTGGTGGAATTCAGAGATCTTTTCTTCTTGCATCTCTAAGTGTAATTAATTCTCCGTATTCTTTAGAATTGGAGTTTTGCATTTCTTTGTTCTTCTCAGATATTCAAATCCACTCAATCCTTCCTTCTAAGTTCTTTTCATTCAAATTCTTCCAATTCTTCCGAAGGCATTGCGTTGTTTATCTCGTCAAGTGTCATTCCATCTTCTGAAGCTCATGTTCTATTCTTTCCTTGTTCAACCGGAGTGCTTCCTAAATCCTTTCAGTCTTATCCGTTTCTTTTCTCATTCTAACCACTCCAGTTAGAACGAGTGGTTTCATAGCCTATCTGATTCCGTGAGCCTTCGATTCTCGTCATTCTCGTCGTTTATCTCTTCTTCTTGAGTGCTCTCGATTCTTTACTTCTTCTCTTGAGTTCTTGTTTCACCTCATCCCTTTTCCCTTCCGTCTCGGTCCTAAGATCTCGGGACGAGATCTCTTGTTAGTGGAGGAGTGTTGTAACGCCTCGGATTCGATCGCGCCTGTGTCCGTCAGTTATTCGCCGTCTTTGCCATGTCATTTGCTTGCGTGTTGCATTTTGCCATGTCATCATCTGCTTTTCATATCATGTCATCATGTGCATTTCATTTTGCATACGTGTTCGTCTCATGCATCCGAGCATTTTCCCCGTTGTCCGTTTTGCAATCCGGCACTCCTATGTCTCCCGGCGCCCCCTTTTACCTCTTTTCATGTGCGGGTGTTAAACGTTCTCGGAATGGACCGAGGTTTGTCAAGCGGCCTTGGTATAGCACCGGTAGACCGCCTGTCAAGTTTCGGATCATTTGGAGGTCGTTTGGTACTCCAACGGTTAACCGGGTAACCGCAGAAGCCTCTTTTGCATTGCAGCCCAACACCCCTTCCAAAGTGGCCCAAAACCCACCTAACTCCTCTCCATGCTCTCGGTCGTTCGATCACGATCGCGTGGCTGAAAACCACACCTCATTTGGACTCTCCTAGCTCCCTCTACCTATAAATAGGTCCTTCCCCTTCATTTTCGCGGATGAAATCCCACGAAACCCTAAAAATGCCCCTCGCGCTGCTGGACGTTTCTTCCCCCGCGCCGGACGCGTCCGCCGCCGGCGCCCCGGTCAATGGGAGCCCGCCACATCGCCCCCGCGCCCTCTCTCTCTCCTCCCCGCCGCCGGGGGCCGTGAGGGCCCAGATCGAACCCGCCCGAGCCGCCTGCCCGAGGAGCCCAGCGCCGCCGCCCGCGTCCCGCTCCGGCCCGAGCTCGTCGGCCGCCGCCTCGCCGAGCTCCGCTCCCGCCGCCTCGCCGAGCTCCGCTCCTCGCCGCCCGTCGCCACGCCCAGGCTGCGCCCGCCACTCTTCCTTCCTCCTCGCCGGCATCATCACGCCTCCTCGCGCCGCGCCTGCTTGCCTCCCGCGCCGCCCGGCCGAGTTCGCCGCCCGCCGCGCCCTCGTCCGCCGCCCTTCCCGCGCCGCCGCCTCCCATCGGCCCATGGCCGATGCCGCCGCCGGCCCCCGCGCCGTCCCGCGCCTCCGCGCCTCGCCGGACCTCCTCCTCACCACGGAGCCGTCCGCCGCTCGCGGAGTTCTCCTCTGGTGAGATCTCGTCGGGTGGGCGAGATCCACCACCACCACCAACCAAACGCCCTGCCTCGCCCGGATCCCTCCGTCCCGCTCCACCTCGTCCCGGTTGACTTTCCCCTCCCCAAAATTCCACTAAGTCCCCGAAATTGTTGCATATTTTGTTGCATTTTCATTGCATCGTAACTCTGCATCCGTAGCTCCGTTTTGGGCGTGTAATATGTCAAAATGTTCGCCTCGAAGAGTAGATCATTTCATCTCATTGCATCATTTTCATTTGAGCTCATCTTGATGCCCTAAATGCTGTTGGAAGAGTGCTATGTGATGTTAGTTTCTGTTTCTTAACAGAACTTGCACTTTTGTCATTTTTGCCATGATTGATGTGTGCACCCTATGAACTTGAGTCCTACATGTGTTTTGTAATATGCCATGCCATATTTCCATGGGTGTATGCCATGTATTTTTGTGATCAATGTGGTGACTAGCACAAGCATGCAAACTAGGCATCATAACGTTGCTGTTTTAGTCCCTGTTCTGCTGTTATTTTTATGCCATGTTAACTTGATGCTACCAAGAGATCCATGCATATATTGAGATACTTCAGTAAGGATGTTTTGTTCTACATGTCTTGCTCTATCCATCCATGCCCTTGTTTGCAATTATGGAGTGCCATAGCTTGAGTAAATCGAGCTCTACTTTTGCTATAAAATGTTCCTGGCAGATTGTTTACATGTTATTCAATTTTGCCAAGGTTGTTGTAGTTGATCCGTGTATGCTATGATGTTGTTCTTGCCATGTATAGCTTCTATGCCATGTCTTCTTTCTGTTGGTTCCTTGCCATGCCATGTATTGCTCTGTGGTGAGTGGTTCAAGCTCACCAACATGCCTACTCATTGTTGTTTCTGCCATGTTTAAATCTGTAATATAACTTGCCATGTTTACATGGGTGCCATCATATTTTCTGATCCTTTTTGGCTTATGGTCAGTAAAGGACTTTTGTTCTATGCATATAGTAGTATCATGCCATGCCTTTGTTTGCCATGATAAGTTCCTGTAGCATGTTGTTTCATAGCTCTAAACATTGCAACTTTGATGTTATTTACGCCAATGCAAAACTGTTATTAATTGCAATCTTGCCATGTGTATTTGAGCATGTTCTAATGATTTCTGGAGATAGCTCAGTGTTCATGTTTTGTAATGCTTTACCTGTAGATCATGCCCATGCCTTTTGTTATTATGTTGAGGTCCTGTAGCATGTTGTTTTGATGCTTGCAATATGCCTAGTTGCTGTTTTGGACAGATTATTGCTATAACTTGTATAGGGTGTATGTGTTGAACCGTTGCTCCGTTTTGAGTGTGCTCTATATGAAACTTGCTTGATTTTGCATGTAGCTTCATATTATCATGTTGCATCCTTGTTTTGAGGTGTTTGCTTAATGTTTGTATGCATTTTGCATCAATGCCATGCTTAACTTGTTTTGCTCATATCTTCTAGGCCGTAGCTCCAAATCTAATGAACTTTTATATGTAACTTGACTAGAATTTCGTGTAGATCATCGTGGTGCATCTTAACTTGCTGTTTAACAACTTGAACCTAAAGTTATTCAGATCTGGACCAATTTCGAAATTTGCATATGAGGACTTACCGAATTGTTATATGTTGTCTCGGCCTCATTTAAACTTGTCTTGATGTGTTGCTCTTGTTTGCATCATCTCTTGCCATGAGTAGCTTCATCCATCTTTGTCATGCATCATGCTTGATTGTGCATCATGTCTTGTTCATGTGTGGTGTGTTTACTATGTTGTGTGCTTCTTCTTGTTAGTTCTGTTTGTTGCGATCGTGAGGATTCGTTCGTCTCGCTTGGTTCGACTTCTTCCGTTCGTCTTCTTCATGGACTCGTTCTTCTTCCTAGCGGGATTTCAGGCAAGATGACCGTTACCTGGATCTCACTACTATCATTGCTATGCTAGTTGCTTCGTTCTATCGCTATGCTGCGCTACCTATTACTGTTTATCAAGCCATCCCAAATTGCCATGTCAGCCTCTAACCTTTTGCACCCTTCCTATGCAAACCGTTGTTTGGCTATGTTACCGCTTTGCTCAGCCCTTCTTATAGCGTTGTTAGTTGCAGGTGAAGATGAAGTTTGTTCCTTGTTGGAACATGGAGATGTTGTTCCTTGCTGGAACATGTTTACTTGTTGGGATATCACAATATATCTTATTTAATTAATGCATCTATATACTTGGTAAAGGGTGGAAGGCTCGGCCTTATGCTTGGTGTTTTGTTCCACTCTTGCCGCCCTAGTTTCCGTCATATCGGTATTATGTTCCCGGATTTTGCGTCCCTAACGCGGTCGGGTGATTTATGGGACCCCCTTGACAGTTCGCTTTGAATAAGACTTTTCTGGCAAGGCCCAACATTGGTTTTATCATTTGCCTCACCACCACCTATTTTTTCCCTTGGGAGTCGCTCTCTCGAGGGTCATCTTTATTAGCCCCGGGCGGTGCTTCTCTAAGTGCTGGTTCGAACCGAGCCGCTTCTGGGGCCACCTTAGGGCAACTTGAGGGTTGGTTTTACTCGTAGCTTTGTCTCATCCGTGTTGCCACGAGAACGAGATATGTGCAGCTCCTATCGGGATTGTCGGCGCATCGGGCGGTCTTGCTGGTCTTGTTTTATTAGTGTCAAAATGTCTTGTGGCAGGATTCGAGACTGATCGGGTCTTCTCGAGGAGAAGGAATATCCTTCGTTGATCGAGAGCTTATCATGGGCTAAGTTGGGACACCCCTACAGGTATAAACTTTCGAGAGCCGTGCCATGGTTATGTGGCAGATGGGAATTTGTTAATATCCGGTTGTAGAAAACCCGAAGTTAATCTTAATTAAAATACACCAACCGTGTGCGTAACCGTGAGTGTCTCTTTTCGGGGTTGATCTAGGGGAGAACACGATTTCTGTGTTATGTTTGACGTAAGTAGGAGTTCAGGATCACTTCTTGATCATCACTAGTTTCCGACCGTTCCTTTGTTTCTCTTCTCGCTCTCATTTTGCGTATGTTAGCCACCATATATGCTTAGCTGCTGCTGCAACCTCACCACTTTACCCCTTCCTTTCCCTTTAAGCTTTGCTAGTCTTGATACCCATGGTAATGGGATTGCTGAGTCCTCGTGGCTCACAGATTACTACACCACCAGTTGTAGGTACAGGTTTTGCGATGATCATGACGTGAGAGCGTTGTTTGCTTGTGTTGGAGTTCTTCTTCCGCTTCTTCTTCGATCAGGGGATAGGTTCCAGGTCGGCAGCCTGGGCTAGCAGGGTGGATGTCGTTTGAGCTTCTGTTTATGTTTCATCCGTAGTTGGATGTTGATCTTGTATATGATGTTGATGTATACTTGTGGCATTTGTACCTTATGTATGTATCCCCATCTATTATGTAATGTTGATGTAATGATATCCACCTTGCAAAAGCGTTTCAATATGCGGGTCTATCCTTGGTGGGACCTTGAGTTCCTTTTGGATAGGGTCGCATATTAGGCGTGTTCAAGTTAGTATCGAGCCTCGACCGACCTTAGGAGCCCCTTGATTGATCGTGTAGTTTGGCGCGATTGAGTCTAGAAGAAAACTATTTTCGGAGTCTAGTTATATCGGAGAGTAGGAATTCTTTTTACACCTCAGCCCCTTCGTCGCTCTGGTAAGGAATCTTGACGTAGGTGTTTTGAATTACTCCTCTTCCCCTTCAAATTTTTCTTTAGGATCACGCAGTTGGTTTTCCGATCGTTGGCTTTCAGCTCTTTTCATCCGGTGCTTTTCCCGTCAAGTTGACTCGAGCCTCTTCATCTTTGCCAAGTTCAATCCTCAGTTCTTCCTCCGACGTCGTTGTTTTTCCTTGTCCGAAGTTGTCCTTGTTTTTCCCACCCGCCCTCCCTTCTTCCTCTCGGAACCGGAGTCCGTAATCGAGTATCCATCCCACTCGTGCGAAGTCTTTGTTTTTTTTCCTCAATGATTTCAACTGGTGTTGTCTCTTCAAGATATTCGTCGATTTCCCCTTCCATCAACGGACTCTGATAATCTTTGTTCATTTGGCGGACGACAAGCTGCGAGTCACCCCTGACAATGAGTTTCCTGATCCCAAGGTCCACTGCTATCCTGAGACCGGCAAGAAAACCTTCATACTCTGCAGTATTGTTTGTTGCTTGCTCCTTGGGAAAGTGCATTTGAACTATGTACTTGAGGTGTTCTCCGGTGGGTGCAATAAGCAGCACGCCGGCACCGGCGCCTTGCAGCGAGAAGGCACCGTCAAAGTACATCAGCCATTCCTTGCCTGCCTCCTTGACGGGGATGCTCGTTTCTGGAATTTCTTCATCTTGCGTTGGCGTCCATTCTGCTATAAACTCTGCCAATGCTTTGCTCTGGATAGTTGAAGTGCTTTCAAACTTGAGGCCAAAGCTTGACAGTTCCAGTGCCCACTCGACAATCCTGCCTGTTGCTTCTGGATTTTGCAGTATCCTCTTCAGTGGAAAGCGAGTGACAACTGTGATCTCATGTGCTTGGAAGTAATGGCGCAGCTTTCTCGAGGCCATGAGGAGGCGAAAGCAGTTTCGAACACCAGAGTACCTTGACCTAGCCCCTGCGAGAAGGGAACGACAAAGTAAACTGGCGCTGCACCATCCTTTTCTCGCATCTTCTCGCTCGTCTGCAGAGATCCGTCCTTGTCGGGACGAGAGCTTGTCGGTGAAGCCCCACTTGTCATTGGATGCATCTGCCTCGGTTGCGGCTCCTCATCTGTCTCCCTCTCCGCTACTAACGCAGCACTAACCACTTGATTGGTTGCCGCTATGTATAGCAGCAACTTCTCCTAGGTGCGACAAGTATTGGAGTGGAGGACAGTACCTCTTTAAGTCTGCAGCGCAGCCTCCGCTTCGAGTCCATTTCATTGGACCTGCCTTTTTCAAAATCTTGAAAAATGGCGAGCGCTCAGCAGACCTAGAGATAAACCTCTTGAGCAGCCACGCAACCGGAAGTCTTCGTACATCCTTGGCGCTTTGGTGCTTCAATCTGCTCAATGGCCTTGATCTTGTCGGGATTGGCTTCAATTCCCGCTGAGACACAAAGAACCGAGAAGCTTGCGGAAGGAACTCCAAACACGCACTTCTCGGGGTTGAGCTTGAGGTTGATCTTGCGCAGATTTGCAAGGTCTCATCTAAATCTTGAACCAGAGTTGCCTGTCCTTGCTTTTGACCACTATGTCATCCATGTAGGCTTCTACATTTACGTGCATTTGCGGCTCAAAGCGTCATGGACCACTCTTGCGAGCGTTGAACCAGCATTCTTTAGCGAAAAGGCATCCGTACAAAACAGTAGGTGACACATGGGGTGATGAATGCGGTTTTCTTCATCCTCTTACGCCATGAAGATCGATGATATCTGAGTATGCATCAAGAAATGAAAGCAAATCACATCCAGCCGTGGAGTCAACAATCTGGTCGATCGTGGCAAGGGAAATGGGTCCTTGGGACAAGCTTTATTAACATCTGTGAAGTCGATACAAAGTCTCCATTTCCCATTTGCCTTGCGCACAACTACTGAGGATTGGCCAACCACATAGGATGGAGCACTCCTCGACAAGGCCTGCTGCTTCCAATTTCTTGATCTCTTCGCAATGAATTCTTGGCGCTCCACTTGCACGCTTCGACTTTACGCTTGGCGGGCGCGCGCGAGGACAGACAGCTAAGTGGTGCTCAATTACTTTCACAGGAACACGGGGATGTCGACGGTTGCCATGCAAACACGTCGGCGTTCGCCCAGCAGGAAAGCAACGGCGCGCCTTCCTATTTAGGGTCGAGAGTGCACGATGGTGAAGGTACCACCAGTGCCGTCCTCCTTGGCGGGCACCTTCTTGGTCTTGGTGGAGCTGCCATCATCTTCTTGCACTTGCGGTGGAGCTCGATGGTGCGTCCTCGGCGGTAGCGCAGCACTCCGAAGAGGTGCGCTTGCGGAGTGGGCATCGAGCTCTTGCGGACAAAGTGGTCTTCTTCTTCCCCGGAGCTTCGGTGACAAGTGGTTTGCTATCTGTCGCAGCTGCTGCCTCCCGGTAAATCTTGTCGGCGCAGATAAGAGCATCTTTCTTGTCGCCATGAACAGAAATGACACTTATCGGGCCTGGCATCTTGAGCAAATTGTATGCATAATGAGAGGCTGCCATGAACTTGGCGAGTGCAGGACGGCCAAGTATCCCATTATAAGGCAATGGAAAATCAGCAACGTCGAACGCGACCCTCTCAGTCCTGAAGTTTAGCTCGCTGCCAAATGTTACCGGCAACGTGATCTTCCCCTTCGGCTTGCTCCTCCCTAGATTGATTCCTTGGAACGTGCCAGTCTCTTCGAGCTCGCTGTCAGGGATTTGAAGCTTCCGGAGCACTGCGGAGGAGATCAGGTTTAAGCCGGCCCCGCCGTCAACTAGCATCTTGGTGACCTTGAGGTTGCGGATAGTTGGTGAGACTAACATCGGCAAGCACCCGACCGTTATTATGCGATCAGGGTGGTCCTCAATATCAAAGATGATAGGCGTGCTGGACCACCTCAGAGGCTTGCGTGACTCTACGGATGGTTCTGCTACATTAACCTCCCGCATCCATTGCTTGAGTTGGCGGTGTGAAGTATGCAGAGAGGCACCGCCGTCAACGCAGAGGACCTCTGTTGCTTTCTGAAACTCCTGCTCATCAGCTTCATCATCCTCTATATCTTCATCGTCATCATCGTCTTCATCCTTGTCGCGGCCGTGGGGTGGTCTGTCTCCTTGCCGCTGCTTGGCCTTGCCGCGGCGTCCTCCCCGGCCGGGTCGCTTCTTGCTAACTCCCCCAGCACCTTCCTGGGCCTTCTCCTTGTCGCGCCGCTCGTACTCAGCCTTCTGCTGTTCAACAAGCTGCTCGACCTTCTTGCAGCTCTGGAGGTCATGGCCCTTGGTGTGGTGAATCTTGCGTCTTGTTTGTTGGAGCTGTCACGCTTGTCGGCGGCCGCCACAGCTTGGCGGTCGGTGTCAGTGGCAACCTCCTTGCCGGAGCCACTAACCTTGGCTTTCTTAGTGCCACCTCCGTTGCCGGACTGCTCGACAACTAGTACCTCTTTGCCTTTCTTTCTTCTGTTGTTCCGCCGCCGGCTCTTCTTCGCCGGGGCGGTTTCCTCCTATCGAGATCCTGCTTCATGTTCTCTCACAGGAGTCTTCTTCCTTCCTCAGCACGTGCACACTTGTCGGCCAAAGCATACAGCTCACTGACGTCCTTGACTTTGCACATCGCCATCTCCTCCCTCATTCTGCGGTTCCGTACGTTCTGATGAAACGCGCTGATCACCGTGGCAGGGTGGACATCTGGGATGTTGTAGTGCACACGGCTGAATCTCTGGATGAACTTGCGCAGGGACTCTCCTTCATTCTGGGCGAGCAGATGTAGGTCGCTCTCTTGGCCATGAGGCTTGTGGCCGCCCGTGAAGGCGCCGACAAACTGATGGCATAAATCTGCCCAAGAGGATATGGAGCTGTCCGGCAAGTGCATGAGCCAAGATCTGACATTGGGCTTGAGTACCGGTAGGGAAATAGTTGGCGAGGATCTTGTCGTCTCGTCCCCTGCAGCTTGCACGCGATGGTGTAGATCTTTGAGGAACTCCGACGGATCGTCCTGCCATCATACTTCTCGCACATCGGCTTGAATTTTTCTTGTCGGACCCTTTGGACTTGTCGCAGCTCACGAGTGAGCGGGGGCAACCTACGCGTCACGGCAAGTCACTGGTTCCCCGGCGCTTGCATGTCGACAATGGGCCCAGCCAGCGCTGGTCATATTGACGTCGCGCTTCTCTTGGCGCTTCGATCACGAGTTCGAAGTCTTCTTGTTGCCGTTCTTGAAGAACTTGGCGCTGATCATGGCGAGCTCGTGGATCCGATGAAGCGCCGGAGTCGCTGTCAAGGTGGATCCGGCGAGTCGGCGATCTTAACCTTCGGGATGGAGAGTGCATGGTGGTTGCACCCCACAGGTCTCGTCGCCACCGGCTCGTGCCTTGTCGTCTCGCCCGCGGCAAGGATGCAGATTGGTTGCCATGAATATCGCCGTTAAGCGAAGCCGATGAGACTACGGATGGTGGCCTCCATTCGTCGACCTTATCTCGCGTTGGAGGGTAATCCGAGAGCGATTGAGCTCGCGCCAAAGCTTCGCTTGAGTGGTGGGTGGCAATGGTGAACGGTGCGAGGAGCGGGATATGCTCGGACTTCTAAATATGTTAGAAGGAGCCGTATCCCGTCCAGGCGACCGTGCCCCACTCGCACCAGCCTGTTGGCGCGCAAGCTGTTCTTGAGCGTCCCCGGATCCACCAGCTCGATCTTGGCCCAACGAACGCATGGCGCTACGAGCACCATGGCGCTGTCGGTCTCGCGCCTCTGAGATGGGCGCTGATGCGTGTCACGGGCGCCGAGTTTGCGCCGCCTTGTCGTTGGACTTGGCAGCGATACGGGCTCCCTCGTCGATGTCCGCTCTTCCGCCGGCGTCTTCCCCACCACTTGTCGGCTCTGGTGGTGGTGGGTTTGACGCGGACGGCTCTGCTGCCGCCGAAGCCTTCTTCTTCGATGGCATGTTGATGAAGATGATGAAGATGTTGCTCGTGTGAACGCCGGATCAGGTTCACACAACCTCGACGCCCCCTACCTGGCGCGCAAAAGATGTCGGGGAAGCTGATCGTGACCCATGAACACCTATGGGACCGGCGGACCGAGTCCCTTTTGGTTCGGTGGGGGGCGGAGATTGCACGAAGAGCGGATCGGTGATGCACACAAGCAGTTTACCCAGCCGGAGCTCTCCGAGAGATAATACTCCTCTGCTGCTTGTCCGATTATATTGTGTTCTTGCTAGGGAGCAATGAGAGCTACAAAACCTAGCTTTGAGTGTCTCTAGTCTCGAATGAGTCGAACCAGCCGAACCTCTTCTCGTTGCGCATGGGCCTCCTTTTATAGGCTCAAGGGGTCACCACAGTGGCAACGTGAACAAGGGCAAAATGGGAAAAATGAGTTGCGGTTGGTACAGCTACTTTATGCAGTGTATTCTACCTAACTCTGACGGCAAGGGACAAAAGCAATAAATGCCCGTCCATGTCGCCCAAATAGTGCAGAAAGGGACCGTCAGGGGCGCCACCGCTCGCCACGATGGTACCCCTGTCAGCGCCGCTTACCGCTGCTCTCCGCTGGCTGCACAGCCTCTTGACACGCACGCCTAGAATGGCTCCATGGCGACACGTTGGTGGATGAGCTAGGCGGAGATGAAGAGAGTTGCTGCGCGGCAAGCACCTTGCCGCGGCTGAATCCTTGTCGCGCTCGGGAGCTTGTCGCTCACCAAGCCTTCCCGGCAAGCTCCTCTTGCCGGGGTCTTGTCTTCTGCGGGCCTTGAGTGGCCTTCCCGGCAAGCTCCTCTTTGTCTGCTGGCTGATGGCAAAGTATGCCGTTAACCTCTGACGGAGCTAACCCCGTTAAGAGGCTTTGCCATCTGCCAGCAGATGGCAAAGCCACAGGCTCTTTGCCATCAGCCAGCAGATGGCAAAGAAGCCTTTACCGGCAGGGTTTCAGACGACCTGTTTGCCATCTGCTGGCTGATGGCAAAGCCTTTGCCATCCGCCGAACATGCCTTTGCCATCTGCCATGGCAGATGGCAAAGTGCCAGATTCCAGTAGTGAAAGGAACCACGGAGGACCTTGGCGGTCACTAGGCAGCCTGCGGCGAGTCTTTAATCGCCCGTGCACGAGTTCGGGATACTAGGGTACCCCTACTCTAGTACACCGACACATTGTAACCGACTCTGTGTAACCCTAACCTATCCGGTGTCTATATAAACCGGAGGGTTTTAGTCCGTAGGAAAAGCAACAATCATGCCATAGGCTAGCTTCTAGGGTTTAGCCTCCTTGATCTCGTGGTAGATCTACTCTTGTACTACCCATATCAGCAATATTAATCAAGCAGGAGTAGGGTATTACCTCCATCGAGAGGGCCCGAACCTGGGTAAAAACATCGTGTCCCTTGTCTCTGTTACCATCCGCCTAGGCGCTTGAGTTCGGGACCCCCTACGAGATCCGCCGGTTTGACACCGACACCTACGCTCCAAGCTGTATCCATCCGTCAACATATAACCAAGAAAACTCCAGAAATCGTGTACCTCGACCTTCGAAAAGCATCCGATATACGAGATGTGGCAATACTCCCGAACTCCCTCCCCATTACTAGGTGTCATCGAGGTTATCTCACCACTAACTGCATATAAGAGATTTTCGATGTCGGCGAGCGCAGGTATACCGGAACTGCAATGATAAAATTGTGACGACAACACCTCGGAGCTCAACTCCCCGGGACACTGCCACAACCCCTAAATGTTAGGAGGCACTAAGAATAATGTTCTTGTAACAACAATATCAGAACGATCCCAAGATAACCGCGTGATCCTAAAAAAAAATTTAGTGAAAATGAGGAGAGGAAAGTCAAAACATCTACGTCAGGAGTCCTCACTAGAGCGACAAAGGGGGTTGAGGAGTAAAAAGAATCCTACTCTCCAATATATATAATCCTAAGACTCAAAATAGTTTTTCACTAGACTCAACAACGTCGGCGGTTCGATCAAGCAGGGGGCCTCCTAAGTCAGGATGGCTCTGATTACCAACTTGTAACGCCCAATATGCGACTATATTCCATACGTGTCGAGGCACGACTTGGGGTATAAGCGCATACTGGTATGGTCGCAAGAGGGGTTGAATCTTTGCTCATCTCATGTACTAAATAGATAGAATACGAGCTTTGGCTTACCATCACCACTATGTCACACAATATCATCAAGTTATATAATCATCCAAGTTGAACACAAAGTCCGTCTACGGACGAAAACAAACGAATAAAAGACAACCACCCATGCTAAGTCCCGATCGACCCTACTGGGCACCACTACTGATCGTTCGGAATGGAAATGTAGTAACGGCCAAGGTCTTCATCGAACTCCCACTTGAGTTCAGTGGCATCACCTACGTTTGTCTCGTCGATACCTGCAACTGTGTTTGTAGTATCTGTGAGCCACGAGGACTCAGCAATCTCAAAACCCGCGATATCAAGACTATTTAAGCTTAAAGGTAAAATGTGGTTATATGGTGGAGTTGCAGCGTGCACTAAGAAAATATGGTAGCTAACATACGAGTACAAGAGTAAGATGAGAAACTACTCAATGGACGCAGAGCTAGAAGTGATCCTGAACTACTTGCATTCAAACTTAACCCCACCGTGTTCACTTCCCGACCCTTGTCGAAAAGAGACCATCATGGTTACACACGCGGTTGGCGCATTTTAATTAAGTCAAGTGTCAAGTGCTCTACAACCGGATATTAACAAATTCCCAGCTGCCACATAACCGCGGGTACGGCTCTCGAAAGTTTAAACCCTGCAGGGGTGTCCCAACTTAGCCCATGAGAAGCTCACGATCCACGGAGACAATCCTCCATCGCGGGACCCTTCGATCATACTCGGAATCCTGGTGCACAAGACATTTCGACAATGGTAAAACAAGTCCAGCAAGACCTCCCGGCGTGCCGACACCCTGATAGTAGCCGCGCGTAGCTCGTCTCCGGCTACGACGGATGAGCTATGGTTACAGCTACAAAAAATACCCCAAGTTTCCAAGGGGCGGCGCCGCAAGCTGCTCTAGTTTGGACCAACACTCATGAGGAGCAATGGCGCGGGGGTTGATTAAGTATCGTCGGGTTAATTACTCCCTATGCAAGTTTTAGTTGTTATTAGGCAAATGGTAAAAGCAATGTTGGGCCTTGCTGGAAGAGTTTTATTCAAAGCGAACTGTCAAGAGGGTCCCATAAACCCTCACCGTGTTAGGGATGCAAAATCAAGGAACATAACACCGGTATGACGGAAACTAGGGCGGCAAGAGTGGAACAAAACACCGAGCAAAAGGCCAAGCCTTCCACCCTTTGCCAAGTATATAGATGCATTAATTAAATAAGAGATATTGTGATATCCCAACATATCCATGTTCTGACATGGAACAACCTGCACTGCACCTGCAACTAGCAATGCTATAAGAGGGGCTGAGCAAAAGCGGTAACATAGCCAAACAACGGTTTGCTATGAAGGTGGGTTAGAGGCTTGACATGGCAATATGGGAGGCTTGATAACAAGTGGTAGGTAGTGCGGCATAGCGATAGAACGAACAACTAGCAAGCAAAGATAGAAGTGATATCGGGGGTAATGATCATCTTGCCTGCAATGTTCTCAAAGGTGTCGAAAGCTAGCTCCTCGTGAACGTACTCAATAGGGTCCTCATACTCAAACTTGTCTCTCGGAACTACCCAAAGAAAAGACAAGGATACAATAATACCACTCATGACAAGAACATGTTCTATATGCAAGACTAACGAGGATGCATAAAAGAACGGTATGCACGGAGTTACGGATCTATCGGAACGAAGGGGACGGACAACGAGAGGGAAAACAGTTGATTCATGAATAATATGGGAAGAATCTTGGTAACCCAAGCATGCCAATGGAAAGATTGAAAGATTTCAGTTGAAATCGATATGAAGATCATTGGAAACGGATGCATGGTTTGCAAATGACGAGCAAATCAAGCGATATGTGGAAAACAGCAACATGATAACTTACATGCATAGTATAAGTATGCTACAGCACCCAAACATGAAAAAATATACATGGCAATGAAGTACAGGTGAAGCTCTATAAATCATGAACACGGAGCTACTGCTAGAAACCCCTAGAACATGACTAAAACAGCATGGCAAAGAAGCAAGGTTAGAGAGAGATGGCCTTGGAGTGATGCACACTTCACCACAACAATGTAATAACACAATGCACATGATGAGCATGATCAAATGCAACATGACAAGAAGCACAAATGCAACACTATGATGAGGCCAAGATGCAACAACAAATGGCAAAAAGAAATATGACAAGGTAAGCATGGCAATGCAATGAGTAGAACAACATAACAAAACAAGATGAGCCCAAAAGATGGAACCCCAAATTGAATTGGATGGAGATCAATATGGATATATTGCCAAATTGGGAAAAGTTACATATGGGTTGTTACAAGCAGCTCCTCACGAGCTGGGCGGCTCCGGAGGCCTGGGGAGCTCGCGAGGCCTGCCGGACTCGCGAGGGTCTGGAACCTTCTCCGACATGATCGCATGGCGTCTGACCTCGTGAGACGCCATAGCATGTTGTGCGAAGCACTGGTACAAGGCGCCCACCTTCAGCAGGCCAAACGGCATGCAGACGTAGATGCAGGGGTAGCCCCCACTTCGGCCGATGCGGGACGGCCAGAAGAGGTCCTGCGAAGCGGCCCTGTTGAGGCCCGGGATGTTGACGCAGACGCACAGCTCGTTGCCCAAGTCAGGGGCCGCAACTGCACTGGGAGGCAATGCGGGGCGATGCTCGCTGCGCATGGCCCTTGCTTCCTGAAGCTCCTAGTTCTCCTTGGTGATGAACTCTTGCGTAGCTGGCGCCTCGCACCGTGCTCCTTGCTCGCAGGGGCGCGCATCAAAGCATGCCTCCAAGTGGTGCCCGAGCACCTACCTCGTCGCACTGGTCAGAACAGAAGCTCTACAGATGGAAGCCCCCGAGCCCGTCCCGAGGGAAGTGTCAGGCGCACCTTCCTATGTGGGAGGAAGGGGCACCCCAGCAGCGGGTGTGGGGCCTGAGGCACCATCGGCAGGCGCCCCAGCCTCCTGACGACTCTTGAGGAGGAGCCGCTTCTTCTTCTTGGGGGTGATCTCAGGAGGTAGGACGGCGCCCTCGTCACTTGGGTTGTCAGCCCTCGTGGCTTGGTAGGAGCGCTCGAGGGAGCACCCTGCATCCTTCTCATCGCAAGCGGCCGTGATGATGTTGTCACTCCCTGGCATCTTGAGGACATTGTAGGCGTGGTGAGTTGCCGCCATGAACTTGGCGAGGGCCGAATACCCAAGGATGGCGTTGTATAGGAGGCCTATGTGGGCAACGTCGAAGTCGATGAGCTCATTGTGGTAGTTGTTGCGATTGTCAAAGGTGACCGGGTGGCATATTTGCCTCAGGGGGATGGTGGAGCCGGCGGTCACCCCTCAGAAAGGCTCGGTCGATAGGAGTTGATCATAAGGCACCTAGAGCGTCTCGAACTTCTCGATAGAGAAAACATTAAGCCCTACGCGACTGTCGATGAGGGTCTTGGTGACGAGGACATTGCTGATAGTGGGCATGCAGAGCATGGGAAGCGCGCCTCCGGCGGCCGAGCACTTGAGGTGGCCCTTGGAGTCAAAGGTGATAGCGTACTGCGACCACTTGAGGCGGCCGAGCACTTGAGGTGGCCCTTGGAGTCAAAGGCACACATGCTATCTACCTATCCCTTATGATAGATATGTGTCACACAAACTCCTTCTCCCTACTAGCAAGATGCCCATGCGTTGTACGGAACATCAAGATGCATTTGTATGAGTTGTTTATCTTGTGGGGGAGAAGGATGAACGAGGGAAGGCCTTATTTGCAAATCTGGAGAGGGTTTTGGGTATCTTTTTGCAAAATTGCCATAGTTTCCTTCCTATCCGTCGGAAATATATCGGACTGCCTATATTGCAGGATGGCAGGAACACCATCATCACCAACTCTGTTTTTATAAAAGTAGAGATATCTAAGTGTCACTACCCCCCACACTCACACACACACACACTTCCCGACACCGAAGGAGTAGGGTGACACCTCGATCTTGATACTAATCTATCTACTAGCTTCTCTCTCAAACACACACACACACTACCCAACACTGAAGGAGTAGGGTGGCACCTCGATCTTGATAGTAATCTATCAACTTCTTCTCTCTCAAACACACACACATACACACACACACACTCGCTAGTTGTGCCTCTATGCCTACCGCGCACACTCTCGATACGTCTTTCTCTCCCTCCCCCTCCCCACCCCCACCCCAACAATGATAGCAGAAGGGTGAAAACTCGATCTGATCTTAATCTGTCAATTGGTTTCTCTCTCAAACATTGTGTCTCTGTGCCTCGCTTCGACACACTCGATCGTCTTTCTCTCCGTAGCCCCTCGATATGTAAACTTCTCACAGCAGCAGTAGTAGTGATGGCGCTGAACCCAGTGTGCCTTGTTTTTACTGGCCTCATGTGATAGTTTTCACCCTGTTTTCTGTTAATTAACAAGGCAACCTTTTCTTTGTTACTACTAGTGAATCTGAAATCATTCGGGGCAGACATAAAACATATCACTTCAACCCAGTTATGGCAGTAACTATTTTAAAATAAACTAGCTAGATGCCCGTGCGTTGCACGGAACATCAAGATGCATTTGTATGAGTAGTTTATCTTGTGAGAGAAAAGGATGCACGAGGGAAGGCCTCATTTGCAAACGTGGAGAAGGGTGTGGGTATCTTTTTGCAAAATTGCCATACTTTCCTTCCTATCTGTTAGATATAAATCCGACGGCCTATATTGCAGGATGGCACGCACAGCATCATCACCAACTTTGCTTTCTACTCCCTCCGTTCCTAAATATTTGTCATTTTAGAGATTTCAACAAGTGACTACATACGGAGCAAAATGAGTGAATCTACACTCTAAAATATGTCTACATACACATCCGTATGTGGTAGTCCATTTGAAATCTGAAAAAGACAAATATTTAGGAACGAAGGGAGTATAAGAGTATGTCCACAACGAAAATGTGTTGGAATGGTTAGCGCTGGATGCTCGCAACGTGATCACCTGAGTTCGAATCATGTCTTTAACTTTAGAATTTTATATTATATATTACTTAATATATACTTCTTTCGCTACTGTACTGACAGTGGAACCCACAGAGTACTTAGAATACAACATTAAGGATGGACTTGTTTCTTTTTAACTTTCTGTATGAAGCTGTAGCCACCCTGCAAGTCACGTGTACACTGTACATGCAATTAAATTTTTATAGAGGGAGAATCATACACACAATTAACTCAAATGGATTGGATGTGACTCTATTATTTCCAGCATAAGAGCATCTCCAACGGCAGCCGACAAATTTCCTCCCGCTTCCTTCCGTGGAGGACGACATCAAAAGCGAGCGGCATACATTTTCACAACTCTAAACAACTAGATGAAATTCATCGCACACGGACTGATTTCATTTAAGCATGAAGGATTTCACATAAAAACCAGATCTTCATGTAAACATGATGGATTTCATTACATTTACATGAACTAAGCGGTGCTAATCCGGCTCTCTTGGTATAATTAATACTCCCTCCGTCCGTAAATACTTGTCTAGAAATGGATGTATCTAGACTTATTTTAGTTATAGATACATCCAATTTATCCATTCTGAGAACAAATATTTCCCGCTAGAGAGGGAATACCTAATCTAAATGGCCGCCCGCGGATCCCTTTGTCTTCCACATGTCCGGCAGACACTTGCGGGGTTGACGAAGGTCCTCGAAAGAGACAAAGCAGCAAAGAAACCACCTAAATACACAGTCGTTGCCTCGGCGGTGACCTTCATGGGACCCAAGTGGCGGTGCCTCCCATGTTCTACTTCTCCTCGATGATAGCGGCGGACACGGAGAAGCTGGCCACCGACTCGTCGCTCTCCATGCACCCGGCTTTTGTCTGTGCCCGCATGGCGCTGCCACAGGCACGGGAGGCGCGCCCATTGACACGGGAGGCGTGGCCACCGCAGACACTGGTGGCGCGGTATGACGCGGCAGCGACGACGCTTGAACCGGCGTGCTCGCCGCCATGGCGGCATGGAGCAACTCGCCACTCCTCATCGTGCTGAACTAGAGGGGCGAGTTGTTGAACCATGCGCCGGCTTGGGGAGGCAACTGGCTCTGTCGGGTCAAGCGAGGTTGGTGAAGCACTTAGCGGCATCGCCCGTATCCGGAGGGCTCGGCGGGCCACCCAGCCGTGTAGTATGTCGGAGAACAGCTCCTCGGAAGCCATCAGAATAGTGGAGAAAATGGTGAAGGAGGGGTGCGATTCTTGTCCGCTGTCTGTCTGGCCTCATTTAAATAGAGGCCAAACGGTAGGAGCTTGGCCAGCGTCTGGCCTCGTTTAAACTGAGGGCGGACGGGAGGAGCTTGGCCGGCGTTGCATTTAATTTCAGCCTGCTCATGAACGGACGTGTGGCCAGAGTAGGTTTCTCGGTTTGCATGCGGGTTTAATGGAGGCGTTTGATGGAGCGGAGGAGGTGTGTTCAGCCGGGCTTGCAGTGGGCGGCGCGATTCCCGATATGGCTTTAATGCAGACGAGGGAGAGGGTAGCTGTCGGTGTCAAAACCGGCGGATCTCGGGTAGGGGGTCCCGAATTGTGCGTCTCGGCGGATGGTAACAGGAGACAAGGGACACGATGTTTTTACCCAGGTTCGGGCCCTCTCGAAGGAGGTAATACCCTACTCCTGCTTGATTAATATTGATGATATGGGTAGTACAAGAGTAGATCTACCACGAGATCAAGGAGGCTAAACCCTAGAAGCTAGCCTATGGTATGATTGTTGTTCGTCCTACGGACTAAAACCCTCCGGTTTATATAGACACCGGATAGGTTAGGGTTACACAGAGTCGGTTACAATGGTAGGAGATCTACATATCCGTATCGCCAAGCTTGCCTTCCACGCCAAGGAAAGTCCCATACGGACACGGGACGAAGTCTTCAATCTTGTATCCTCATAGTCTTGGAGTCCGTCCGTGATGATAGTTCGGCTATCCGGACACCCCCTAGTCCAGGACTCCCTCAGTAGCCCTGAACCAGGCTTCAATGATGATGAGTCCGGCGCTGTAACGCCCCCGATGCGGCTATATCTCCCACGTGTCGAGGCACGACTTAGAGGCATAACCGCATTGAAAGCAATGTCGCAAGTGAGGTAATCTTCACACAACCCATGTAATAATTAAGGGAAAGATACATAGTTGGCTTACAGTCGCCACTTCACACAGTACATAAATAAACATCCATCATTCAGAGTACACTCAAGGTCCGACTACGGAACCAAAATAAAAGAAGATACCCCAAATGCTACACAGATCCCCGAATCGTCCCAACTGGGCACCACTACTGATCATCTGGAAAAGACACATAGTAACGACCACGTTCCTCGTCGAACTCCCACTTGAGCTCGGTGGAATCACCTGCACTGGCATCGTCGGAACCTGCAACTGTTTTGGAAGTATCTGTGAGTCACGGGGACTCAGCAATCTCACACCCGCGAGATCAAGACTATTTAAGCTTATAGGAGGACAGAGTAGTAAAGTGGGGCTGCAGCAAGCGACTAGCATATATGGTGGCTACATCGCAAAAGAGAGCGAGAAGAGAAGCAAAACACGGTCGTGAAACTAGTAGCAATCAAGAAGTGATCCTGAACTACTTACGTCAGACATAACTCCAACACCGTGTTCACTTCCCGGACTCCGCCGAGAAGAGACCATCACGGTTACACACGCGGTTGATGTGTATTTTATTGAGGTCAACTTTGGGTTTTCTACAATCGGACATTAACAAATTCCCATCTGCCTCATAACCGCGGGCACGGCTTTCAAAAGATATTACCTGCAGGGTGTCCCAACAGCCCATTATAAGCTCTCACGGTCAGCGAAGGATATTCCTTCTACCGGAAGACCCGATCAATCTCGGAATCCGGACTACAAGACATTTCGACAGCAATAAAACAAGACCAGCAAAGCCACCCGAATGTGCCGACAAATCCCGATAGGAGCTGCACATATCTCGTTCTCGAGGCACACCGGATTGTCCAAACTTCCGATAGGCCAGCTCGAGTTGCCCCGATGGCCCGGCGGTGACAGTTTGGACCAGCACTCGAAGGAGAAGTGGCCGGGGTTAAAATAAAGATGACCCTCGGGCTCGCGAAAACCGGGGAAAAGGCTTAGGTGGCAAATGGTAAAACCAAAGTTGGGCCTTCTGGGCGAGTCTTATTCAAAGCGAACTGTCAAGGGGTCCCATAAATCACCCAACCGTGTAAGGAACATAAAATCAAGGAACATAACACGGTATGGCGGAAACTAGGGTGGCAAGAGTGGAACAAAACACCGGGCATAAGGCCGAGCCTTCCACCCTTTACCAAGTATATAGATGTATTAATTATAGCAGATATATATATATGTGATATCCCCAACAAGTAATCATGTTCCCAAGAGGAACAACATCTCCATGTTCAACAAGGAACAAACTTCAGCTTCACTGCAACTAGCAACGCTATAAGAGGGCTGAGCAAAGCGGTAACATAGCCAATCAGCGGTTTGCTAGGAAAAGGATGGTTAGGGGCTGACATGGCAATATGGGTGGCATGATATAGCAAGTGGTAGGCATCGCAGCATAGGCATAGCAAAAGAGCGAGCAACTAGCATAGCAAAGATAGAAGTGATTTCGAGGGTATGATCATCTTGCTCGCAATGTTCTCGAGTTGTCGAAAGCTTGATCCTCGGCGTTCTCAACAGGCTCCTCGTTCACGTACTCATCTCCCGACTCTACCCAAAGCAACAACACAAACAAAGGAACCACAATAAATCACGGTACAATGCACAATCAACATGATGCAAAACATGGTATGATATGCATGATGGGATATGCAATGCTTATGTGCGCTCCGGAAGGTAAGTGATGAACCAGGCATCAACTTGGCAAACCAAGTATGCCACTGGAAAGATGAGATGATTTTGGTTGAAATCGATATAAAGATCACCGGAATCGGATGCACGGTTTGCAAATGGCAAGCAAAACAAGAATGGCGCAAATCTGCCATTAACAGCATGATGCCACTTAGCAAGCAACAATTAATTAAGCTACTGCACCCAAACGTAACAACAAAGCACATGGCAGTGATCTACACATGATGCTCGACAAAAGATGAGCACTGAGCTACGGCTAGTTCACATCATAACATGTTCAAACAAGCATGGCAAAAGAGCACAAAATATCAGGCTGGACATGGCAAAACAGTAACAGGTTGCAATGTTCAGAGCAACAAAACTACATGCTACAGGAACTTAAAATAGCAAAACATGGCATGGCATGAATCTACTCAAAGCCTAGAACAAAAGTCCCTTACTGACCATAAGCCAAAAGGACTAGAAAATATAGTAACACCCATGTCAATATTGAAAGTCTAGTTAACAGATTCAGCAACTTGACATGTCAAAACTGATAACGAGAGGGCATGTTTACAAGCTCAATGCACTCACTACAGAGCCTCAAATGATAAACTAAGCATACATACATCAAGAAGACATGACATAGAAGACAAACATGGCAAGAACAATAACATAGCATATATGGATCAACCACAACAAGCTAGGCAAAATTGAATAACACGTATACAATCTGCCAGGAAACATTTGATAGCAAAAGTAGAGCTCGATTGACTCAAGCTATGGCACTCCATAATTGCAAACAAGGGCATGGATGGATAGATCAAGACATGTTTTACAAAACACCCTTACTGAAGTATCTCAAAATATGCATAGATCTCTCGGTATCATCAAGCAAACATGGCATCAAAATCAGCTAAAACAGGGCTGAAATCAGCAACATCAGGACATCTACTTTGCATGCTTGTGCTAGTCACCACATAGATCACAAAAATACATGGCATACACCCCTGGAAAGATGGCATGGCATTTTACAAAACACATGTAGGACTCAAAATCATAGGGTGCACACATTAATCATGGCAAAAATAACAAAAGTGCAAGTTCTGATAAAAATCAGAAACTAACAGCAGATAGCACTCTTCCAACAGCATTTCAGGCATCAACATGAGCTCAAATGAAAATGATGCAATGGAATGAAATGATCTACTCTTCGAGACGAACATTTCGACATATTATACGCGAAAAATGGATCTACGGATGCGAAGATATAGCACGTTGAAAATTGCACAAAATAACAAGAGATTAGGACTTGGAAGAAAAGAGGGGAAGAGAAGTCAACGCTTGCACGGTTCGAGGGACGGATCGGGCTCCCGATCGATCGGATCGGCGCCGGGCGGTGGAGCTCGCCGGGAAGAGGAGGAGGTCGCCCGGCGGGCGCGCCGCGAGCCGGCGGCGGGCCGAGCCGGGCCGGTCGTGGCAAGGAGACGGCGGAGGAGGCTGAGTGGCGGCACGACAACGCGGAGGCCGGCCGGACTCAGCGAGAGGAGGAGGGCGGTGGCGGCGGCGGCCGCCGCCGGAGGAGAGGCGGCGGAGGCGGCGGCGTCTTGCCGCAGGCGGGGGTCGGGCAGGGCGGCGGCAAGCGAGCCGGGCCGGGAGGGCCCCAGCATGCCGGGCGGGCCGCGGGCGGCGGGCCACGTGTCGACGCGTGAGTGGGGCGGACGCGGCGGGCGATTGTCCGGCGCCGGGCGGACACGTCCAGCGGCGCGTAAGGGAAATTAGGGTTTCGGGAGGAAGATGATCCGGATTTGGGGAGGTGTTTAAATAGGCATAGAGGAGCTAGGAGAGTCCAAATGAGGTGTAGTTTTACCACACGATCGTGATCGAGCGACGGAGAGCATGGAAGTGACTTAGATGGGTTATTGGGCTGTTTTGAAGGGGTGTTGGGCTGCAACTTAAAAGAGGCCTTTGCGAGAGTGCGGTTAACCGTTGGAGTACCAAACGAGCTCAAATGACCGAAACTTGACCGGTGGTCTCGGGTGGTATACCAAGGCCACTAGACAAACCTCGGTCCATTTCGAGAAGGTTTAATACCCTTTACGGAAAAAGCGTAAAAGGACCGCCGGGAAGATAGGAGTGCGGATTGCAAAAGCGGACAACGGGAAAAATGCTCGGAATCATGAGGCGAACACGTATGCAAATCGATGCACATGATGACATAAAATAAAATGCATGACATGGACAAAATGCAAAATGAAGAAAACCCAACCACGGAGGAATATCATATATCAATGCGAAAATGGCAAGAGTTGGAGTTACAAATATGGAAAGTTACTTCCGGTGTTACAACACTCCACCACTACAAGAGGATCTCGTCCGAGATCTAGGACTGAAAGAACTCCGGATATTCGAGCGGAGGTGATCCTCGCGCTCCCGGTAGCTTCTCGGTCGAATGGTGTGACCACTTCACTTTCAGGAATTTGATTGACTTGTTGCGAGTCTTGCGCTCGGTTTCTTCAAGAATAGCAGCGGGTGCTCATGATAAGAGATCTTCTTGAAGGTCAATCTCTTGAAAGTTGATAGTGCGTTCAGAGTCTTGAAGCACTTGCGAAGCTGTGACACGTGAAACACATCGTGCGTTTGCAAAGTTGGATGGAAGCTCAAGTTGATAGGCGAGATCGCCTCTTTTGCCAATGATCTTGAAAGGACCCACGTATCTAGGGGCAAGCTTCCCTTTGATACCGGGCGGCGAGTGCCTTTCATTGGAGACGCGGAGGTAGACATGGTCTCCGATTTCAAAGCCACATCACGGTGCTTATCATCATAATAGCTCTTACGGCGCGATTGCGCGGCTTTGAGATTCTCACGAATGACTTGGCACATTTCTTACATACGTGATCAAGTCATTGCCAAGAAGTTGGCGTTCACTGTCTCGCACCAATTGAGAGGAGTACGGCACTTTCGCCATAGAGAATTTCGAATGGGGCCTTGCCGAACTAAGCTTGGAAGCTGTTGTTGTAAGAGAACTTCGGCATAAGGAAGACAATCTTCCCACTTCATACGAAAGAAATGACACAAGCCACGAGCATATCTTCAAGGATTTGATTTACTCGCTCGACTTGGCCACTTGTTTGAGGATGGAAAGCTGTCTTTGAAGCGAATGTTGGTGCCCATGGCCTTCGAAAGAATCCCAAAACTTGGAGGTAAAGATGCTGCCACGGTCTGAAGAGATCACTTGTGGAATGCCGTGCAAGGAGACAATCTCGGAGGTGTATAGCTCGCCAACCGAGCTGCTGTGATGGATTCTTTGATAGGAAGAAAATGAGCCACTTTAGTAAGCTTGTCAATGACAACGAAGATAGCATCATTTCCACGCTTGGACTTTGGAAAGCCAGATCCACGAAGTCCATTTCAATATGATCAAACTTCCATTCAGGAATAGCAAGAGGTTGGAGGAGACCAGCTGGTCTTTGGTGTTCCTTTCACTCTTCTGCAGACATCACACTCATTCACGAATTGAGCAATTTCTCGCTTCATTCGAGTCCACCAATATGATTGCTTGAGGTCATGGTACATCTTCGTACTTCGGGATGAATGGATAGAAGCGAATTGTGAGCCTCGTTCATAATGACTTTTCGCAGATCACCCTTAGGAACCACAATCCGGTCCTCAAAGAACAGAGTGTCTTTGTCATCAACATGGAAGCACTTGTACTTGGAAATGCCCTTGTCGATACCACGTTTCACCTTTTTCACCATGGTATCCAGAAGTTGAGCCTCACGAATCTGATCTTCCAAAGTAGGAGAGACTATGAGGTTGGCAAGAAAGCCTTGAGGAACAACTTGAAGATTCAGCTTGCGGAAAGATTCACGAGATCCGGTGAAAGGGCTTGAGGATTAGATGTTGCGATAAGCTTTCTGCTCAAAGCATCTGCAATGACATTGGCCTTGCCCGGAGTATATTCAATACTTGGGTTGTACTCTTGAATCATTTCGACCCATCGAGTCTGCTCGAGGTTGAGGTTGGGCTGGGTGAAGATGTACTTGAGACTCTTGTGATCGGTGAAAATGTCCACTTTCCTTCCCAACAAGAGATGTCTCCACGTAATCAATGCATGGACAAGCGCCGCCAACTCAAGATCGTGAGTGGGGTAGTTCTTCTCGTTGGGCTTCAATCTGGCGAGAGGTATAAGCCACAACTCTCTTCTCTTGCATTAACACAGCACCGAGACCTTGAAGAGAAGCATCACGAGAAAACTTCAAATGGCTTGGATTCATCGGAGGAGTCGAGCAGAGCTGTGACGAGTTTCTCTTTGAGGGTATTGAAAGCAACGTCACACTCGGGAGACCGGACATACTTCACATGCTTCGGAGGAGGTTGGAAAGAGGCTTTGCAATCTTGGAGAAGTTCTCAACGAATCTTGACAATAGCTTGCAAGACCAAGAAAATCTGCGAGCTGCTTGACATTCGAGGAGGTTCCCAATTCACAATTGCGGACACCTTCTCGGGATCAACTGCGATGCCCTTGGCGAGATGATATGACCAAGATAAAGCACTTCATCAAGCCAAAATTCACATTTGGAGAACTTAGCATAGAATTGGTACTCTCGAGCTTGTCTAGTACCAATCGCAAATGTTTGGCATGATCCTTCTTATTCTTGGAGAAGACCAAAATATCATCAAGATAGACCAAGGCGAATTCATTGGTGTAGGGATTGAATATGAAGTTCATCATCCGAGAGAAAGTTGGAGGAGCATTGACGAGGCGAAAGACATGACGGTGTATTCATAAGAACCAAAGCTTGTTCGAAAAGCTGTCTTGGGAATATCTTGTTCACGAATGCGAATCGATGATACCCCATCTGAAGGTCAAGCTTGGAGAACACTGTAGCACCTTTGAGTTGCTCGAAAAGCTCATTGATGTTGGGAAGTGGATACTTGTTCTTGATTGTCTTCTTATTCAATGGGCGGTGTCGGCGCAAAAGTCGGTCCGTGCCATCCTTCTTCTGGACAAAAGAACACCACAACCCCAAGGAGATGAACTCGTCCGATCAAACCAGACGCTCTTGTTCATCGAGCTGCTTCTTCAATTCCTTCAGCTCATCTGGTCCAAGCTTGTATGGGCGCTTGCAAGCGGGTTCGATGCGGGCTCAAGATCGATAACGAACTCAAGCGGCCGATGAGGAGGCATACCCGAAGCTCTTACGGAAAGACATCTTGGTACTCTAAGCGATCGGAATCGAGAGATGGCATTCAATTCGCCCTTCTCATTGAGAGAAAACAACCGAATGGTTTCATCACGAGCGGCATAGATGATCACATCATTAGAAGAGTGAGTCAATTGAATTTCCCTGGCAGCACAATCAAGCTGAGCTTTGTGCTGATAAAGCCAGTCCATTCCAAGAATAAGATCAATATCCGAGTCACCAAGAACAACTGGTTTAGACAGAAATCTATAATCGCCCATCTTGATAGAGACATCCGGAACCATGTAGCTTGCATTCATGCATTTACCCGGAGAGACAACTGCTAATGGTCTTGGCAAATCTTGGAAAGACAAGTCATGCTTAGATGCAAATGGTTTAGAGATGAAACTAAGCGATGCACCAAAGTCAAAGAGAACTTTTGCAGAATATCATTAACAAGAAGATTACCCATGATCACATCGAAGAATCCTCTGCTGAGCTGCATTCATCATATTGACCTTGGCATACTTTGGATTATGCTTGACCACTTTGCATTCTTGGAAGATTTCACAGGGAGGAGGCGGAAGGCGCCTCTGGTTGAAGCACTTGTTAGCATAGTGACCCTTCTGCGACACTTGTTGCAAGTGACCTCGAGAGCGGACGGTGGTAAGGAGCACTTGACCTTGGAGCTTGAGAATTAGACTTGTTACGATAGCTTGGGTTGGGTGGGTGGGAAGATCCACGGCCACCTGAGTTCTTCTGTTGGTAAGGCCGACGGAGCGGAGGAGGGGCAGTAAAACTTCTGCTGCTTGGCTGCCACTTGAGAGGACGAGGAGGACTGAACTGCATCCCCTGATTCTCTTCTTAGAAGCCTCACATTTGAGCTGGGCAGCTTCTTGCTTGAGCCATGTTGTAGAAATCATCATACTTATCTGGCTCAAACAGCACAAGAGGTAATTGCAGATCTTCTCTCGGACCACCTCTGAGGCGATAGATCATACTCCTTTCATCAGTCGTCTTGCTTAGCAAAGCGAAGCGAGCTTACGGAACTGGATATTGTATTGATAGACAGACATGGTGCCTTGCTTGAGATTGCGGAACTCCTCACGCTTGCTCTCAACAACACTTTTGAAATGTGATGAGCTCTGAAATCACGGCGGAACTCATCCTGTAATGACACGACCTCCTCTGGAATCTTTGTATTCTTTGGTACCACTCAGCAGCTTGATCCTTGAGTTGAAGCGATGCAAACTTGACAAAGTCCTCGGTCCGACATTGCTACATCAAAGTGCTTGCAGATGTCCACTAACCAATCGTCGGCGTCGTGGCCTCGACACGTAAACCCGAAAGACTTGCTGATTAGCGAGGCGGTGAGAGTAGCAAAGTGTGGCTGATTGTTGCCTTGACCTTGATTGCCTTGATTGCCTTGCCCTGATGCGTTCTTGCAAGAGCTGCAAAATCATCGAGCATTGGCATTGGTGGCTGCCATGATAGCTTGCCGGGCTTCGGAGGCGGAGGTGGAGGTGGAGGTGGAGGTGGAGGTTCGACCGATCCCCATCATTGCGATCCGGATTGAGGCGCGTTGGCGGAGCCATCTGAAGAGGGTGACATCCGTTAGTCCTTTGATAGACAAATTGATAAGTAGAATCAGCGGATAGAAATTGCAACATATAGTCTTCACAATAAACATTCAACAAAAATGAGCGAATGAATTCCAAAGTTAATCATCACACGTCCATTAAGGTGAGAAGCCACTTAGATAAAGATATGGAAACAACATCATCTTAGGAACAAATCGAATATCACAACTGAAAACAAAAGATTGGCTTCTAGAATGAGCGGAACAAACACATGATAGAGATTTACGCCCAAAGTGTTAGTGGTGGGGCCCACACGGACACGACGTATAGCGGACGTCACGAATGACTAACAAGGCGTCCCGAATCAGCATAGCCAAGGATTCTTTAAGGCGTCTCGCGACCACTTTAAATCGACCGTGAATGGGCGGACCACTAAACTTTGAACCCCAATCTCAAATCATACATCATCGGAAAGAATATCCCGTAAGCTACTAGAATTCCCACCTATAAATTCCGAAACTTTCGGTTATGCAATCTGGTGTTGGGGATACAGGGACACAAAATATATCACCCAAACTAACAATACCTAGATCCAAATTGTATCCATCCGTCAACACATAACCAAGAAATCCTCGAAATCGTGTACCTCGACCTTGAAAAACATCCGTTATGCAAGTCATGGCAATACTCCCTTTTCGCCACGATCTTTGGGCTATCGGGGTTATCTCACCAACAACTGCACAAAAGAGATTTCGATGTCGGTAAAACTCGGTATTCGAGAATCTGCAGCGATAAAATTGTGGCGACAACACCTCGGAGCTCAACTCCCGGGACACCGCCACAACCCCTAAATGTCAGGAGGCACCAAGAACAATGTTCTCGTCACAAAACCATCAGAACGATTCCAAGATACCCACGTGATCCTAAAAACAATTTTAGTGAAATTTGAGGAGAGAAGAGTCAAAACTCTACGTCAGGATACCTCACCAGAGCGACGAAGGGACTGGGAAGTAAAAAGAATCTTACTCTCCGATATATATAATCCTAAGACTCAAAACATTTTCCATTCTAGACTCAACAACGCCAAACAAACAATCAAGTAGGGGCTCCTAAGTCGGGAAGGCTCGATTACCAACATAGCGCCCGATGCGGCTATATCTCCCGTGTCGAGGCACGACTTAGAGGCATAACCGCATTGAAAGCAATGTCGCAAGTGAGGTAATCTTCACACAACCCATGTAATAATTAAGGAAAGATACATAGTTGGCTTACGATCGCCACTTCACACAAGACATAAATAAACATCCATCATTGAGTACACTCAAGGTCCGACTACGGAACCAAAATAAAAGAAGATACCCCAAATGCTACACAGATCCCCGAATCGTCCCAACTGGGCACCACTACTGATCATCTGGAAAAGACACATAGTAACGACCACGTTCCTCGTCGAACTCCCACTTGAGCTCGGTGGAATCACCTGCACTGGCATCGTCGGAACCTGCAACTGTTTTGGAAGTATCTGTGAGTCACGGGGACTCAGCAATCTCACACCCGCGAGATCAAGACTATTTAAGCTTATAGGAGGACGAGTAGTAAAGTGGGGCTGCAGCAGCGACTAGCATATATGGTGGCTACATCAAAAGAGAGCGAGAAGAGAAGCAAAGCACGGTCGTGAAACTAGTAGCGATCAAGAAGTGATCTGAACTACTTCGTCGGACATAACTCCAACACCGTGTTCACTTCCGGACTCCGCGAGAAGAGACCATCACGGTTACACACGCGATTGATGTGTATTTTATTGAGGTCAACTTTGGGTTTTCTACAACCGGACATTAACAAATTCCCATCTGCCTCATAACCATGGGCACGGCTTTGAAAGATATTACCTGCAGGGTGTCCCAACAGCCCATTATAAGCTCTCATGGTCAGCGAAGGATATTCCTTCTACCGGAAGACCCGATCAATCTCGGAATCCCGGACTACAAGACATTTCGACAGCAATAAAACAAGACCAGCAAAGCCACCCGAATGTGCCGACAAATCCCGATAGGAGCTGCACATATCTCGTTCTCGGGCACACCGGATTGTCCAAACTTCCGATAGGCCAGCTCGAGTTTCCCGATGGCCACCGTGGCTGACAGTTTGGACCAGCACTCGAGGAGAAGTGGCCGGGGGTTAAAATAAAGATGACCCTCGGGCTCGCGAAAACCCGGGGAAAAGGCTTAGGTGGCAAATGGTAAAACCAAAGTTGGGCCTTCTTGGACGAGTCTTATTCAAAGCGAACTGTCAAGGGGTCCCATAAATCACCCAACCGTGTAAGGAGCATAAAATCAAGGAACATAACACGGTATGGCGGAAACTAGGGTGGCAAGAGTGGAACAAAACACCGGGCATAAGGCCGAGCCTTCCACCCTTTACCAAGTATATAGATGTATTAATTATAGCAGATATATATATATTGTGATATCCCCAACAAGTAATCATGTTCCCAAGAGGAACAACATCTCCATGTTCAACAAGGAACAAACTTCAGCTTCACCGCAACTAGCAACGCTATAAGAGGGCTGAGCAAAGCGGTAACATAGCCAATCAGCGGTTTGCTAGGAAAAGGATGGTTAGGGGCTGACATGGCAATATGGGTGGCATGATATAGCAAGTGGTAGGCATCGCAGCATAGGCATAGCAAAAGAGCGAGCAACTAGCATAGCAAAGATAGAAGTGATTTCGAGGGTATGATCATCTTGCGCAATGTTCTCGAGTTGTCGAAAGCTTGATCCTCGGCGTTCTCAACAGGCTCCTCGTTCACGTACTCGTCTCCGACTCTACCCAAAGCAACAACACAAACAAAGGAACCACAATAAATCACGGTGCAATGCACAATCAACATGATGCAAAACATGGTATGATATGCATGATGGGATATGCAATGCTTATGTGCGCTCCGGAAGGTAAATGATGAACCAGGCATCAACTTGGCAAACCAAGTATGCCACTGGAAAGATGAGATGATTTCGGTTGAAATCGATATAAAGATCACCGGAATCGGATGCACGGTTTGCAAATGGCAAGCAAAACAAGAATGGCGCAAATCTGCCATTAACAGCATGATGCCACTTAGCAAGCAAGAATTAATTAAGCTACTTCACCCAAACGTAACAACAAAGCACATGGCAGTGATCTACACATGATGCTCGACAAAAGATGAGCACTGAGCTACGGCTAGTTCACATCATAACATGTTCAAACAAGCATGGCAAAAGAGCACAAAATATCAGGCTGGACATGGCAAAACAGTAACAGGTTGCAATGTTCAGAGCAACAAAACTACATGCTACAGGAACTTAAAATAGCAAAACATGGCATGGCATGAATCTACTCAAAGCCTAGAACAAAAGTCCCTTACTGACCATAAGCCAAAAAGGACTAGAAAATATAGTAACACCCATGTCAATATTGAAAGTCTCGTTAACAGATTCAGCAACTTGACATGTCAAAAACTGATAACGAGAGGGCATGTTTACAAGCTCAATGCACTCACTACAGAGCCTCAAATGATAAACTAAGCATACATACATCAAGAAGACATGACATAGAAGACAAACATGGCAAGAACAATAACATAGCATATATGGATCAACCACAACAAGCTAGGCAAAATTGAATAACACGTATACAATCTGCCAGGAAACATTTGATAGCAAAAGTAGAGCTCGATTGACTCAAGCTATGGCACTCCATAATTGCAAACAAGGGCATGGATGGATAGATCAAGACATGTTTTACAAAACACCCTTACTGAAGTATCTCAAAATATGCATAGATCTCTCGGTATCATCAAGCAAACATGGCATCAAAATCAGCTAAAACAGGGCTGAAATCAGCAACATCAGGACACCTACTTTGCATGCTTGTGCTAGTCACCACATAGATCACAAAAATACATGGCATACACCCCTGGAAAGATGGCATGGCATTTTACAAAACACATGTAGGACTCAAATTCATAGGGTGCACACATTAATCATGGCAAAAATAACAAAAGTGCAAGTTCTGATAAAAATCAGAAACTAACAGCACATAGCACTCTTCCAATAGCATTTCGGGCATCGAGATGAGCTCAAATGAAAATGATGCAATGGAATGAAATGATCTACTCTTCGAGACGAACATTTCGACATATTATACGCGAAAAATGGATCTACGGATGCGAAGATATAGCACGTTGAAAATTGCACAAAATAACAAGAGATTAGGACTTGGAAGAAAAGAGGGGGAAGAGAAGTCAACGCTTGCACGGTTCCCGAGGACGGATCGGGCTCCCGATCGATCGGATCGGCGCCGGGCGGTGGAGCTCGCCGGGGAAGAGGAGGGAGGTCGCCGGCGGGCGGCGGCCGGCGGGGCGGCCAGCCGGGCCGGCCGGTCTGGCGACGGCGGAGGGAGGCCGAGCAGGTCTGCACGACTGACAGCGAGAGGAGGCGGCGGACTCAGAGGCGGAGGAGGGCGGTGGCGCTGGCGCGCCGGAGAGCGGCGGCGGCGGCCGGCCAGGCCGGGCAGGAGGCGCGGGCGGCAGGCCAGCGGGCGGCGGCCCATGGGGCCCAGCCAGGCAGGCCAGGCGGCGGCGGGGCCACGGTCGACGCGTGGAGTGGGGCGGACGGCCAGGGCGATGATTGGCGCCAGCGGACACGTCCGGCGCGCGTGTGGAGAAAATGGGGTTTCGGGAGGAAGATGATCCGGATTCGGGAGGTGTTTAAATAGGCATAGAGGAGCTAGGAGAGTCTAAATGAGGTGTAGTTTTCGCCCACGATCGTGATCGAACGACGGAGAGCATGGAAGTGACTTAGATGGGTTATTGGGCTGTTTTGAAGGGGTGTTGGGCTGCAACTTAAAAGAGGCCTTTGCGAGAGTGCGGTTAACCGTTGGAGTACCAAACGAGCTCAAATGACCGAAACTTGACCGGTGGTCTCGGTGGTATACCAAGGCCACTAGACAAACCTCGGTCCATTTCGAGAAGGTTTAATACCCTTTGCGGAAAAAGCGTAAAGGGACCGCTGGGGAAGATAGGAGTGCGGATTGCAAAAGCGGACAACGGGAAAAATGCTCGGAATCATGAGGCGAACACGTATGCAAATCGATACACATGATGACATAAAATAAAATGCATGACATGGACAAAAATGCAAAATGAAGAAAACCCGACCACGGAGGGAATATCATATATCAATGCCGAAAATGGCAAGAGTTGGAGTTACAAATATGGAAAGTTACTTCCGGGGTGTTACAGGCGCGCATATTGTCTTCGGCATTGCAAGGCACGTTCCTCCTCCGAATACTTCATAGAAGGTTTTGAACACCAGGATAGTGTCCGGCTCTGCAAAACAAGTTCCACATAACACCGTAGAGAATAATTTTGCACAGATCTGCTGGCGTATTCAGCGTGACATCACACCACGGCCAGTCTTTATATGAATCGTTTTTTACTGTTCCACCTCAGCGTGTTCAGCAAGGCGGTTTCCTTGGCACGTCTTATCAAAGCATTATTCCGGGATTCTCATCAATACGGACGTGGGTAACCCATCCGCGCCATTGATTACGGCGCTTGGGAGATAGCGAGTTTTACCAGGGCTGGTGGGGGCGCATAGCTTCCGTCCATCCATATAAGGGATAAGGATCCACCTTTTCACCTCGCCTTCTTCCTCCTTTGCTTATCCATTTCCGCCTTTCGAGCTCCAGCGCCCAAGTCCGCACATCCCACCTCAACCTTCTCCAACCATGTCAGAGGCGGGAGGCGGTGGATGGCCTCCTCCGTCACGGAGGGCACATCACAAGATGCGGGAGGCGGATACTTGTCCGGCGACATCAGCGCCTGGCGCCCGTCTTGGGCAGCTTATTCAACCCGGGCCCCATGAGAGGTGGTGTTTCTCCCCACTTCCTCCATGGACTAGGTTTTCCACTTCACCCATTTGTCCGGGGCTCATGTTCTACTACGGCCTGGACTTCCACGACCTGGCCCAATTTCATCCTCAACATCTCGGCGTTTATCGTTGTGTGCGAGGCCTTCCTCTGCATCAGCCCCACTTGACTTATGGCTGAAGATCTTCAACGTCCGGCCAAGGTAGTGGGCGGCCGTCAAGCGAGTCTTGGGCGCCATGGTTGGCAAGATGGCCAAAGTCCCATGGATCGAGGGCGCCTTCATGGAGACAATAAAGGGGTGGCAATCGGGGTGGTTCTACATCACCGAGCCACGCGACCCCGAATCGGTGGAGGCCCCCGAATTTAGATCTGGCTTCCCCACATGGCTCTCGTCATGGAGAGAGACGGGCCTGACGTGGGGGAATTCGGAAGAGCTATCCGGACTCCAAACATGTGTCCGAAACCTGATGGACAAGAATCTTAGGCTTGTCGACGTAATCCAGGTGATGCTCATCCACCGGATTCTCCCCTGCCAACAACGGGCCTTCAATTTGTGGGAGTTCGATCCGGCACAGCACCGAACCTTGAGCCGGCTCTTGACACTACGTCTGAAGACGCTGGAAGGTGCTGTTCAAGGGCACGAAGCCCGACATCCGCTAACAAAGATCGCGGATATAGCTCGCAGCGTCAAGCCGGCGAGTAAGTTATTTTACCCTTTAAGGGACTCTTTTTCATAGATTGACTCTATGTGGGATCTAAAATTCCCTAATCTTTGTGAGACTGGCTGAAGACGTCCGGACAAATTAACTTGTCCGCTCCTTTGCGGAAGACCGGAGGGCGCCTGATTGACGGGGCTGCTGGCTCCGCGCCCATGTGGTGCCGGAGAAGAAGGTTAAGAAGGAGGCCACGGAACTCGAAGGAGCTCCCGCGCCAGTGATATCGGACTCGATGCGAATCTTCTCCCGAGGGCGAGGAGGAAGAAGAAGAAGTCCCCCAGTGGGGAGGAGAAAAAGGAAGGCCGCTAACCGGGAGGCGGAGGGTCCAAGAAGGGAAGAACCCTTCCTCCGGACTTCTACCAACGTCGACGACGACAAAGAGGATTGGCCAACAAGGGCCAAGCCCCTGGCGAGATCATAAGTGTCCGGATACCCACGGCTTTTTTATCATTGCATTGTGTTCTCTAATGCCGAACAATCATGCAGCCCGCCCAAGGGCGAGTTCGCCGATTCATCGAGCGGGTCCCTGGGCTCGTCGGAAATGGAGAGTACTTCGCTTCCGACCGCCTCCTCGCCCCACGCTGCGGACGACACCGAGGTGGTGCCCCAAGGGGGGCTTGGTCAAGAGGAGGTGGTGCAGGAGGAGCCACAAGGCAACCTCCCGGACTCCAGGCGCATGGGGGCAAGACCCCCAGGGGCTCTAAGCCCGACCCTCGTCCGGACTCCATGACGGAATCATCAGCAGTCCTGAAGTCTGGCCAGCGGATCCTTCACAAGAATGGTAAGACGCCGGTGTCCTCCGTCCAACCGGAGGCACCGGATAGCTTACTGGAGGCGCTTAACAGCGCCTCCATCGAGGAGGAACACCGCCTTTATATGAGTGCGGTGATCCGGACAGTTCGATCCGCCAAGAGCGGTCGACAAGCTGTGCCAGCCTTCTAACGGGCTTTGAGGTAAGTTTAGAATTTGTAAAAATATTACGGATAGAAATAGCCCTGATGCTTAGTGCGGTGTTCGGAAGAAAAGCCGGACTAAGGATCTAAAAAGATATCTGCAGGAGTCTAACATAAGTATGTCAATATGGGAATGCAGGCTGCGCTGACTTGACCTCTGCCAGCCCGATCGGAGGTCAATGCATTGAAGCAAAACCTCGGCGGTCCGAGAACGAGCTCGGACAAGCCAAGAAGCAGCTCGAGGACAAGGAAGGTAAGTAATACCTTATTAAAGAAATACCTTATAGAAAAGGTTTTGGTTGCAAAAATAACAGGAATAACTTGGGTACTCACAGGGCCACGAGCGAGGTGGCGACCACAGAAGAAGCGGTGTTCGGGCCGAAAACAAAGCGGCTGCGGAACGCACCGAGCGAGAGAAGGGGGAGGGGTAGCTGGCCAAGATGCGGCAAAACTCAAGCTCTCGTGGAAAAACACGAGAGGTTGGGCGTGACTCAAACTCGAGAGTCCGAGCTTGCCTCGGCTCTTGAGAGTGCCAAAGCTGCTAAGGCCGAGGCCCAAAAAGCCCTCCAAGAAATTGAATCATTAGATAGCGGCGGGTAAGGCATTCTTTATGCAAAGCAAGCATGTGAAAGTGAATTACCTATTACTTACCCGGATTCGGAGCTCTCCAGGAGCGTTCGCAGATTTGCCCGTGAGTGCGTCGATGTTGCCGCATTCTACCGCGCCAAGGAGGGAGCTCGGCGGAAAAGGTGTTCGGTCTCGGTATCTTTGAGGCGGACATCCGTGCCCTAAGTGACCAGCTGAAGCAGCTGGTCGAGCTCCACAAGGTCGCCGAACAAGCCATGAAGGGCCTTGTTGCGCGATGTGGCCATTGGAAGCCATGCACTGGAGCTACTTGACTTGGTGCGGCGGCTGGTGGGCCTTTGTCCACAGTTCAAGTCATCAAGCGCTCCGTCTGCATTGAAGGTGTCCGTCGGGCCCTTGCCCGTGCTAAAGTGCACTGGGGCAAGCTGGATGCGGAGAAGCTTGTGACAGACGGGCCACCGAAGGGCCATGAGCATCGCACACCCGGAATGTACTATGAGGGCCTCCTGAAGGGTGCCCGCCGAATAAGCGGATGAGTGCTCCAAAGATGTAATTTTGAATAGGCTCGCATTTTTTATCCTGTCGCTGAAAACTTGTTCATATCGCTAAGCAACGCTTGTTAATTTAAAATATTACCTTACATGCGGCCGTTTATCAAATTTGAGAGATGGCAAGTTGTTGGCTTCAGCCCCCATGCCACAGTCTGGGGTGTTCGGGATAAACTTGAGCACTCTTGTTCCCATTCTTGGGTCCATCTAGGGGGCGCTCAACA